>WMED01015069.1:0-13789 GCA_019650415.1 Pipa parva | reverse complement strand
GAATTTCATGATTGCACTATTTCAAATTATTCTAATTCGTTGACCAGCACTTGTAACAGCTTGAAGCATTTTTACTTCTTTGACCTAGCGTATTATTATTATTATTTATCATTCAACGCTAGTAGCAGTGCCTCATACATGGCTCAAACAGAGAGTCACCTCTCTCCTAATCAAAGAGGTAGGCAGGGGGGATCATTTGATAAATTCCAACTAAGAAGTATTTTTAATATTCAAACTACATTAATGATTTCAATTAGAAATCACACAGATAAAGCACTTCAGTTCACTGCACAATTCAGTCTGTTATTATCTGCAATAAGGGATGTAGCCAGTAAATGGGTGTGATATTGGACACCAAAGCATTCTTGGCTCCTGTGATGAAAATCTGGCACTGTGCACTAATGAGCATATTTGTCAAACAGTTAACAGTAATGTAACCTTGTTGCTGTTTTAATGAGGTACATTACCATAAACATTCAATTAAAATTCCAAATCCAATCCTATATCATATATAGTGTCTGCCTTAGTACCTCAGGATTCCAGCATCTATTATAAATTCAACCCACATGTGAGAGAAAAGAGTGCAGAGCGCTGCAAGAAATATATCTATTTTGATGATAAATCAAGAAACACTTTGTACATGTTAGGTAGACATAACTATAAATACAGTAGTTCAAGTCCAAAGAGTTTAAAAAAAGAGAACAGACCCAGTAGTAAGCCCTCTCTACATCAGGACATCTACATAGTTCCAACATTGGACAGAGACTGGGAAAGAGCTTATGAAGCCTAACATCTTTAAATATATTAAGCTAAACTGACCCATTCTAAACAATAACATTTGTATTCACAATATTTCAATAATTACATTTTCAGAAATTGTAACATAGTTCCTTTATTAGCAGCCAGGAGCTAGGAAACCATGGTGAACACCCAACTGTTGGCTAAGAAACCAGCATTGCAATGGATCAAGAGAATTTTGGACAGAGGTGTTTCATTGAGAGCTGTTATATTGGTCAAGTAGATGTGCAATTTTAATAATAATTAATTTTCAGTAATCCAACATGAAAAAAGATAACTTACAGTATTAGGGTCTCTTATCCAATGGACTATTCATGAGAAAACAAGAACTATACCATCCAGTAATGGCATCATTTTTTTTCTGCCTGGTTACTAATACAGCTCCTATATATATATTAATATATGTTAATATTTTATATTGTAACATATCAATATTTTAAAGGAAAACAAAGCTAAATAATATATTATATATTTCATTTTCATTTTTAAGAAGGGAGACAGTCTGAAACAGATAAATAATAATGGAAATACTTGTAACAAGTTGCTCAAAGGTCACAACTTGATCTTTGAACTGACATTAACACTACTTTACAACCAGCCTTTCTTACCACAGCTTACTTTGTTCTTTGTATCTATAGCATTTTACCATTAAATGACTTCTCTCCTCTTTTCATGATGAATGATAAAAGATGTTTTGTTTTTCAGGCAACCGGTTCCATAGTTACAAGACTTTTATCCATGGGATGACAACAAATCTTCTTTGTTTTAAACATTCCCCAAATTCAGTATGAACTGGATCTGTCATTAATTCAGATGTTAAATGCCATATTATTCACATTCATACTATACATTTTAGAGTAATAACTGTATGCATTTAACCCACAAGCTGAAGAACTGTCATTTTAACACGATTGCTGATTTTTCTAACTTTAGCAACTTTCGCGCTCCATAAACACATTTGTCTATCATTCGAAACTTTGTATTTTATTAATCTGCTTTTTCAGTTGAATTCACTTTATAACAATGATACTGTTTATCCATTTAAAATATACACCATTTGGCTGTCTTGACAACTTTGACATTTATTTCTCTCATTTCTTAACATTATCTGAAATTGTACAAGCACAGGATGAAGAAGGCCTTAAAGTCCTTAAAAACTATGGCTTATTTCATTGCTCTTTACTTAAATAAATAGATACTAATATAGGACACATTTACTAAAGTGGCCCTCGGGACGCTAGTTTGCGGCTCCCAGTCCTGCCCTCCAACAGGTTTTTTTTTCCGCCACTGGAGCGCTGTATCTGACACAGAGTGAGTCCTAGCTGACTCCCTCCGTACAAAGAGGAGAGCTCCTGTGACCCGATCAGTCACAAGAGCCAATAGGAACCCGGGAGCGCATGTGATCACCGCTTCCGGGTTCCTTATCCTCTAATGTGCTGCCAGCAGTGGCAGCAACAGAACGCGCTTCCGAACTCTGCTGGGGAGGTAAGTAAGACTCCCTCCCATGGCTTCCAATGTAAAAGATTAAAATAAACCCCAATGGCCCCACAATATCCTCCACTGTTGCTAGCTTGCCCCCCCCAGCCATAAAATTTACCCCCAATTATAATAAAAAAAAATCACAGATGCGCCGGTAGCCCATAAAGCTGAATATTGCTCCGCAGAGCTGCACATTGCCCTCTGACCCGCATATTTCCCCATAAAGGTGCTAATTTCCCCAGCAGATGCAAAGCACCCAGCAGAGCTGCATATTGCCCCACAAAGCTGTTTATTGCTCCACAGGGCCATGTATTGTTTTTAATCTGTTTTCTTGTGTAAAACCTGATGTGGCCCAGCCTCACCCAGACTCTACCTCCAGTGGCCCCTGGGTAAATTGAGTTTGAGACCCCTGATCTTAATGATGAAGTATGCTGAAACAATCTGCCACATTTATGTCCTTCTCCTGTTGTGTTTCTGTGTAAATAAATAAGTGTGTGTATAAGCAAGAACCACTTCTGCCTATTTCTGTTGATTCTCTAGAAGGTACCCTCCAATTAGTAAGTGGGGCCTATCTCCTTGAGGTATGGGTTAGGCTGGTCAATGAGGAATGTAGCTATGAGTGGAGTTTTGGTAGATACTATAGCGTTACATAAGTTTAATAAAGCCTGTAATGCTTCTTTACTAAATAATATTAAAGATCATTGTATTATGATACAGAATTCACAAGTGTTTATTTATTCACATTACTGTTAGAAAACACAGAGATTCATAATTCAGTTGAAAGAAAATCCCATTTCTAGTCTGCTTACAGTGCCTATTCCCAATGTTCCTTAAGGACTTAAAAAAATCTCATTTTCATATGCCTAAATAAAGCAACTTTTTAAAGGGTTTTTTACATTTTATTTTCTCCCTTTGGGAATTCCTGTATGCTTCTTAAATTAATGTTCAAGTAAAAAAACAAAACCAAAAACAAATGAATGAACATTATTGCATTCTTTCCCAGGCTTGTAAAGGAACAGGGGATTTAATTTTTGCAAATTAATAAACTTCTGAACAAGGGAAAAACAATATTTCCATTATGACTGTTTTATTCTATTAGCGGCCACTCAACATGTTACATTCTAAACAGTTTTATTGGGCTGTGGATGATAAGCTTTTACCAATAGCTCAATGACTCACATTTCACAATATACATTGTATACTGAACATGCTTTTTAATCATGATGATGTCACAGTGACATCTACAAATAAAACACAAAGATAACTAAGTCATTGCTAGGCTGGCTGTGCTTTAATTCTAAAAAGAGAGAAAGTCATTCTGCCATGAAAATGTATTCCATTGTCTTGCTTTGTTGACTATTTTAGACAGCACTGACATTGTCATTAAATTCCAGTACCTTTACCCTTTATCTTTATTACCTATTTTTAGTTGTTGCTTTTAAAAGAACTGGCATATGTCTGTAGCCTTCATATCACTTTAATTGAGAGACTTAGGGGGTTATTGGCTAAAGTCCGAATTGTTGCATAAAGGTGTGAATTCGCCAGCTAAAGACAGTCACAATAGACTGCTACTGTCACAGTTATGACTTTACTATGGGAATATTGTCGCGGTCGCAAGTTTACTAAGGAAATATTGTCACGTGACTAAAATTGGCCCAGTCGTGGATTTTCTATGAGAATCCGCTGTTTGAGAATTTAACAGTTGAATTCTTACTTTAGTTAATAACCCCCTAAATATTGGGGGGGGGGGGGGGGGGGGGGGGGGGGGGTTGACAAATACAAATGCTGAAGTGCAATGTTTCCTTGTTGAAAGAAAAGGCAAAATAGTAGACTATTCTCTGAAAAAAATCTGTAGGTAATACCCACATAAATAAAAGAGAAATGTGAGGGGGCAATTTAAAGAAGGAGCAGAAACCTAGATAGATAAATAGTATAGTATGTTCAAATAAACTGCAAATGAAACAATGGAACAGAGTACTTACCTGCACTGAATTATTCCAAAAATGTAGTGCAATGTAAGTAACAATGTCTGCTTAGGGATTTAGCCCTGGAAGCTTGCTTGTTCAGTAAAGTCAGGATGAGCTGCGGCTTCTCAGTCGGCCAGCGCTGTGACTGTAATGAATCGGCTCTATACAAGGTAAGTATTTTAACCCTGCTTTTTTATTTTTTGCTTTAGTTCTTCTTTAACTCACCCAGAACAATGCATTGCATGTAGGCTTCAGCTTACCCTCACCTACAAATTTCATGCACTTTATTTTGCATTCCTATAGCTAGATGTGTGAACTGACCAGCTGCATAAAAATAAAGATACAATACTGAGTACAATGAATAGACAGTGCACCACTACTTGGGTTTTCTTCATTCCAGGTTCTTTGGATCTCAAGGGAAATATGTTCACCAGAATGGTATTTTTGAGGTTTTGACATATTCTGAAAATGACACATTTTCCAGCTTGTTTAATAAACAAGGTGCTACATTTAAGATCCCTGTGTGTGTGCAATCCTGTCTAGGTTGATAGAAGCTTGCAGTGGATGTCACCATATATCTCCATGATTTTGCACCACAGATAATACAAAATTCCACACTAATGGTGTGCATTTCCACTACCGTAATCTCTGTTACCTTTTGGTAGAGTACATACAGACACTATGCATTTGATGCACTGGATGGATCTGACCCAAGTTCTGCAAGACAGCACTACTAACCACTGAAACATTTAAATTATTTAGTAACTGATCTGAGATCATTCTGAGGGCAAACAAACTAGAATGGAAATCTAAAGACATTTGGTAAATGTGTAAGATTGAAGCACCGGCCTGTGTAATACATGTATATGATGACAAACTATTACAAACGTATTTCTTCTGTTGGGAACTTGGTATTGAACTCTCACGTTTTTAATTAAATGACTTAAGGACAAAAAGAGATGCCAACATCATACACAAGAAATGGAATCTGTACATTTCTACACTGAACAAATATGTTTGAAGTGGTGTCTCGGGTTACTGAGAGCATTAATAATATTATTCTTTAAAGTCAGTAAAAGGATGTGGGTTTACATCGCTGGAAACAGTATTTATCCTGTCAAAAAAAATAATATATAGGTGATTTCTAAAGTAAACCCTACAGAGGAACTGTTGCCTTGGCATGTCTTAGTGAGAGGACACATACCTCTCAGCTGTCAGTAAATTAAAATGACAATGAGCTGGGGCTTGTCCAGGCAGTCAAAATTCAAAACTAACATTGATGAAAATATTCTTTCTTTTGCTACAGGTATGTATGTGCTTAATGGAGCTGCTTACATAGCCTTAATATGACCTTAGTTAGTGCTACCCTTCGTATCCAAATGACATATTTCTCTATCAGTGAATTCAAAATAATAAGAATTCCTAAATGAAACTTTCTCTCCTGTCACTTTGGGAATTTTTTGACACAATGGTTGTGTTGATTGATTCTTGTTTTGGCATGTTTCTTATTACAAAATTTTCTTTTAAACTGGTGAGATTATACAGAAAAATAAATAGTGCCTGTATATACAACATTTATGATAACAGGACTTGATGATAGAGACGCACCAACTGGCCCACCTGCTCTGATAATTCCACTGATCTAATCAAAGATTACTGCATCATTCTTTCCTAGGGCAGTGTGCCTGTTGTGTACATGGTGAACTCAAAGAAAGACTGACACCAGAATCAAAGTCATTGCACATACACAGTGCAGGTTGTCTGAGGAATGTTATGAAATAATTTGCCTCAATGTGAAAGGGAAGCTGTAGTGCCAAGATGTTTACCCAGAAGGCTTGTTGCACGTACAGGAAAGGGGATGATTGTATGCCATGCTACAAATTTATACAAATGTTTATTGCCACTGTCTGCCCATTTACTCAGCACGTGTCCCTACCCAGTAAGTGATAGCGAGCCTGGGTTCGAAATGTGATGTCATTCATAGTAAATACTCTACTGTGGGCCAAGTCAGAATATTTATCAACACACGTCCTAAATCAAGACAATGAATCCTGCTTGTACTGTAGCTTTATAAAAGTAAAGCGATCATAAAGAGTCAAAGACTAGTATTGACATTTCAAAGAGCAAAACTGATTCTAGAGAAATATAATATTTAAGATTAACAATTTGACGTGAGACCTTTCAAAAACAATAACATTCTTACATAAAAGTCATTTTGGACACATATAATATTAAAGTGAGTGAAAGCCACAGGCTGGCTGGCATGCTAACTGGCAGCCAGCTTGTGCTTATGGAAATCAGCTCTTTTAGTCAAGCAGGGTTTTGGCCTGCATCTAGTTGAGCTCTCAGTTTCATTGGTGAAACAAAGAGCACAGCACCACCACTGCTTGGATTTAGGAGTGATGGGGGTGGAAGGACAATCCTAAGTCAATGCAGTGGTGGTGATGTGCTCTTTGATTCACTGAGCCCCTGCTGAATGTTCCATGCCTACAGCATAACACCTGTCTGTACATATGTAAAACACAGTGATCCCATCCCGAAAGATAGGCTTTCATTTTGGTTATGAATGTGGAGAGTGAATGTTCCTGGGGAAGACAAAGGGGTAAAGATAAAGAATGTCAAACTAATAAACTGAGCAATCTGTTGGACAGAGGTACTGCACTGAATGTGGTCTTCTTAGATTCTGCTAAAGCTTTTGACACAATCCCGCATTAGGTATTACCGTATTAACTGTATAAACGTGAAGAAAAAAATGGCAGTATTAAGTGGTAGATACAACGATAATAAATACCATTAATAAGGCAAGGTTAGAAGAGTCTGCGACATAAACTAAGAGGATTTGTAAATAATTGACTTAAAACAAACTGAGTCAATCAGCAACAGCTTAAGTGTGAAAGATTTTTGCCTGTGTTGAAAAAGGAATACAATCAAGAGAAGCAAATGTGATTTTTGCCTCTGTATAAAGCTCTGCAAGGCCTTGTCATAAATATACTGTACATTTTCAGACTCCAATTCCCCAAAAGAACTTAAAAGAACTGGAAATTGTTTAGGAAATAGCTAAATGAAAAACGAAATAGAGAACCAGTTTTCAGACTACGATGTTTACATCTCAGAATAGATACTTATCAGCAGTGCTTTTTATGCACTGGTACGCGGTGGTACGGAGTACCGGAAAATCTGATGACTGATCAGATCATTTAGACAGCATCATTCAGACAGCCACGCTGCTCCGGAGGCAGTACTAACAAAGGCAAGCACCTCCGAACAACTCTACCGAATGCATTGAGTAGTGTAGTGACAGGCTGTACACTACATTACACTACACTACACAGGCTGTACTCAACGATGACGTATATCTGGTTGGGCGGTCACAGGTTTTGTTTCATGTTTCAGTACCGGCAATTTTTTTTTACATAAAAAGCACTGCTTATCAGGCAATAATATAATTTGCAAAATAGATAGCAGGTTATAAACACTTATCAGTGTGATTATTTATTATAATATCATCCCAGAGAACACAAGTGGAAATCCTTTGTACTTAGAAGAGAGGCTGCTTATTGTTTTGTTTTGTTTTTAACAATAAGGCCAATAAAGTTGTGAAGTTCCCTTCCAAAGGAGACATTAATTACTAGGAAAATAGAAGTCACTGTGAGTAACAAATGTTCCATTCAAGCTTCAGGCAGTCCACTTTTTATTGCATTCTCAAAAAAGAACACAGAAAAGACATAGCAGAGCATATAAAACAAGATGAGATGAATATGACAGAGGAGATACCTTATACAACTATATGGGATGCTCACAAATGTGACGTGGCTATTTTATACAGCTGGGAGCTAGACTGAAAAGAATTAGGCAAAAAGAAAAGCTATTTCATTCAAAAAATAAAAACCCTTGAAAAATCACACAAGTTGTCGCAAGAAAAAGCAAAACTCAAAGATTTAACACAAGCAAGATTGGACCTTAAGAACTTACTGTACAAGGAACTTGACAAATCTGCATTTCAGTGTAAAACCAGACTTTATGAACATGGTGATAAGTGTGGCACACTGTTGGCAGCTTCACTAAAAGCTCAAATCATTAAAACTCACTAACCCTTGATCAGACCACCAGACGGAGCTATAACCAATCAATCAAAGAAAAGGGCCAAAACATTTTGGAACTACTATAGAAATCCATATCAAGCTAAGTCAGAAGCATACCTAGCAGATAACAAACAAAAACATACTCAAAAACTTTTGAAGTACCTTAAGTCAAAAAGTCAACTAACTCTGAGCCAGAGTGGGCACAAAGGCTAGAAGTGCCTATAACAACTCAGGAAGTGAAGCTAACAATTGAGAGTTTACCTAATGGTAAAAGACCAGGACCAGATGGCCTAACAACTTCCTATTACAAGACATTCTCTGATTTAAGTGAAGCAAAAGGATCCTCCAACACTCCAGTATTGTAAATGAAACTTTTATTACAGTGATTACAAAAGCTCCAATTTAGAACTCCATAAGAGCATGCCAATTTTCTCTTTATCAGGAATAAATGATAAATGTAACCAACTAACCTATATGCTGTTTAGATACCTACAACGGACACATTTACAAATCCCAATTTATAAACAATAGACTAAACACAACACCAAGATATTTTGAAAAGTTAGTCTTAAAAATGTTATCCTCTGTTAAGCATGGGGGAAAATCCTCTTCTACCCAAGATACATGCAAAATAGACCACACTAAACCCAGGCCTTGATAAAGAAATGTTGATTGATATTGATCTGCAATATAAATATCTCCATCAAACCCATTTTACCTCACATAGACTACACCTTTCATACCTACAAACAACAGATATGTGTGTGTCCTAGATGTAACAATACACCAGCAGACTTTATACACATGACAAAGAATTGTCTAAAAATAATTCAATATTGGGCTTCCATTCCAGATATTATTTCTATAATCCTAGATATACCGACACCATTAAACCTATGGCAATTAATAAATAATGCAGAACCGTATACATCTTCGTGCTGAAAAAAACTCAGCAATTTTATATTCTTGTATAAAAAAAGTAATTGCTATGAATTGGAAAACAAATAATGCTAATCTAAGTAAAGCTTTCAAATAAATGGTGGATGGAAATGTCCCAATGTATAGGCTTCCATACATTAAGAGAGGCTGTCCAGTTACTTATTGTTTTGAAGGTCTGAAATCCATAGAATGAATGAATCTAATATGCAAGGTGTACCTGTGTAGATATGATAAAGCCTCAAGACCTGTGCATGCCTTTGGTAGTAATCTGGTAATAACTAGTAATCATTTGGTAATAAGATAGTAATAACTGGGTAAGAGCTTTAAAAGAAATTGTCAATTAAATATTTCAATATTATCGTAGTATCCTGATATTATGTCGTTTCACTTTCATGTTAAATGACATTCTTAGTGTCCAGACACTACCGTGGTGGAAAGACAATAATTGATTGATAAACCTGTAGCAATCAATACCTACATTGCTTATTTTAATCTACCCAAAATGGAGAGATGAGGCTGAAATTCCACAACAATTAATAAACATGGATTTTGTGTATTTAAGCAATGTTAATTTCTTTACAATTGGTTACACTGTGTAAAAGTATAGGGGGTAATTCACCAAAGAGCGAACTTACCCTCCGATTGTTCGCTTCAGTACGCATAGTCTGTTGTGCGCTTTAAAGAGATTCCAGTCTCGGCGACACCACTCGAGTAGAGCCTCGCGAGCTTTGCTGAGACTGGAATCCCTTTAAAGCATTCACTCATGTCTGCGTGCAGGACATCAGTGAGCACATAACAGGCTACGCGTACTGAAGCGAACGATCAGAGGGTAAGATCACTCTTTGGTGAATTACCCCCTAAGTGTCTAGTTTAACCACAACACAAAAGATGCAAATTCAAAACTAATATAATTTCTCTGTGATACCTCCATACTTTGATATAATACATGTGTAACATAACATAACATAATAACATAGTTTATAAGGCTGAAAAAATACACAAGTCCATCCAGTTCAGCCTATTTTCCTGCAATGTTGATCCAGAGGAAGGCAAAAAACCCCTGAGGCAAGAGCCAATTATCCTTATATTAGGGAAAAAAATTCCTTCCCGACTCCAAATATGGCAATCAGAATAATTCCCTGGATCAAGGTCCCACCTTCAGTTATCTAGTACCCATAACTTGTAATGTTATTACACTGACGGATCAGAATAATTCCCTGGATCAAGATCCCACCTCCAGTTATCCAGTACCCATAACTTGTATTGTTCTTGCACTGAAGGAAAGCATCCAAACCAGTTTTGAACTCTTTAATGGAATTTACCATGATAACTTTTTTAGTCTGAGAGAGTTCCATAACCTCACTGTTTTTACAAAAATAAAACCCTTCAATGCAGGTGTAGAAATTTTCTTTCATCTAAACGTAGAGGATGCCCCCTTGTTATACTTACAGTTCTTGGTATAAATAGATTGTGAGACAGATCTCTTTACTGACCTCTAATATATTTATACATAGTTATTAGGTCACCCCTTAATCTTCTTTTTTCTAGACTAAACAAGCTCAGTTTTGATAATCTTTCTTGGTACTGTATATTGTTCATTCTTTTAATTATTTTAGTAGCTGACTTTGAACCCTCTCAAGCTCAACCACATCATTCTTGTGCACTGGTGCCCAAAACTGCACACAGTATTCCATGTGTGGTCTGACCAGTGCTTTGTAAAGAGGTATAATAATGTTCTCATCATGTGCGTCTATACCCTTTTTGATGCACCCCATGATTCTATTTGCTTTGGCAGCTGCTGCTTGGCATTGGTTGGTACAGTTAAGTTTATTGTCAACTAAAACTCCTAAATCCTTTTCCATGTTTTATTGCCCAGTATTTTCCCATTTAGAAAATAATCTAAACATGCATTTCTGCTTCCCATATGCATAACCTTACATTTATCAGTGTTAAACCTCATTTGCCACTTTCCTGCCCAAGCTTCCAGTGTATCTAGATCCCTCTGTAATAAAGTACTCTCCTCCTTTGTATTAACTACTTTACAAAGTTTAGTATCATCTGCAAAAATTGAGATTTGACTATGCAATCCCTCAGCAAGGCCATTTATAAATATGTTGAAGAGAAGAGGACCCAAAACTGACCCCTGGGGTACCCCACTATTAACAGTAACCCAGTGTGAGTATGTACCATTTATAACCACCCTCTGTTTCCTATCATTGAGCCAGTTACTAACCCACTTACACACATTTTTTCCCCAGTCCAAGCATCCTCATTTTATGTACCAGCCTTTTAGGTGGCAAAGTATTGAATGCTTTGGAAAAATCAAGGTATCCAGTGACTCCCCCCTGTCTAGTCTATAACTCACCTCCTCATAGAAGCTAATTAGATTTGTTTGGCAGGATCGATTTCTCATAAACCCATGTTGACATGGAGTTACACTTTTTTTTTTAACTTTCTTTTGTGTCAGTAAAGCAAAGTTATAAAAATAAAAATCAACTTCAACAAATACTTTCTGCCTTTTAAGGGAACATGACCAAGAATGAATGTCTAGTCTGTGCAAAACATTCTTGGAGGGAAAGTCATTTTTGCTCAACGCCATTTGCATTGTAAGTGTTTGTAAAGTATTTGACAGTTTCTGTGCTGTTGCAGAATGTAGCTGTGGGCCATCCTGACCTTTTTACAACAAAATTATACATTTGAACTCACTTTACAGGTACAGACACACTTGTCACAGCTATATTCTAGGAGATAATTATACGTGTGTATTGTCATTAAATCACAACATGTCTAAAGGCATGAAGAAGAGGTCTGTCTAGATATATTACTTTTACTAAGATGCCGATTCAGTAGAAAACCATTCTCATAGACATCAAAGTAGCAATTTTAATCACTCAATTCACTGCCAAGAGCTATACAATGACAGGCTCCCAACAACTAATTTACAATTCCAAATTTCCACTGACACAAGGGGATATACTTAGAGCAGCCCATTTACGAAGTTCCCAGTACCATAGCATCTTCCATTGCCTATGTGGTAGAACTATATAAATTGACCTTTCTCTCTCTGTCTACAAGAGATAAGGAAGCCTATCCTGCACACCAAATGGTAATACTGCCTCACCCCTTGAAACATACATTTCTAAACTGAAAAATATTTGCGGTATTTCTTTGTCTTGTTTATAGTTTGTATATTGGCAAAAAATAAAAATGTAAATAAATATTTGATTAAACTGGTGATCGTGTTTTACTGACCTCTAGAACTGATATGTAAATCATTATGTCAATGTCCTCAGCACTGCTGTTTAGTTCTTTGACTGTACAACAAAGACCCATTAGAAATTGCCTGAAATAGTTTCAGTTCTTTTGTAGATGTGTAGAATAGTGGTGGCACATTGGCACATATAGATAAATTAGTTGATCTTGCTAATTCATTTTATTCATGAATGGCTCAGTGCTAGGATAGATCTTTGCTTATCTAAGGTATTTTTAATCTGTATATTGTCGATTTCCTACACACTACATCAACTGATCGTATGTTTTAATGAACTATTGCCTGTTATTTTCCTACACTTCTCCAGAAGTTTCCCCCTACCAGTTTCAGAGAGTTTTGTGCTAAAGTGAAACGAACTAAATATTTTAAAATGCCCCCATTTTCAACCTTACTGAAATCTTTTCCATACATTCTAATTTTATCTTATCTTTTTCTTCTCTATTTTCCTCAAAGTTCTACTTATTAAGGTTTTCAGTGGATGCTTATCGCTCTCGCAAGCCTCTAATGAGTGGATTCTTATCAATTCAAGGATGATTACTTTCAAAATAAGAAGTATTTCTGAAGTAAACTGCACTTAGTCCTGTCAAGGTACAGAGCTACATTTTCTGGGCACTTCCTAAAACTTCAGCAAAAGCAAGTGGTGTTTTACTATGAAGGTTTGAATTTTAACAATAGAATTCTTTCAGGGTTGGGAGCATTTGCAAGGTTTAAACTGCAAGTAGCTTTGTGGGTGTAACTTGATTTAACTTGAAACTAGATCAAAGCAAGAAATACATAAAACAGAATAGAAATGGTAGGATTATTGTAATACACACCAACCTGTTGTAAGAAAAATGAACTGAAAGTAAATGCTGTCATTGATTTATTTTATGATAGGAACTATAAAGGATAAAAGTTTTCCCAATTATTGGAGGCTGTGGTGCAAATATTAAATTGGTAATGGGCCAACTGTATTTGGCTTTATATAAAAAAAGCTCCTGAAAGTATACCCTCATGCACAGTTAAAATATATGCACTGAAAGGATATTATATTTTTAGTATGTTTGATTTGTTGCTGCTATTATTATAATTCTCTAGGCATTTAAGCCTTATTGCTGATCAGAATTCCTTCATGTTTTTTCCTTTAATAGGCATATATATATTTATCATGTGATCATATTATGTTTATATATACATATATATATATATATTTTATTTTTTTTTATATATATATATATATACAAACCCCAAAATCAGAAAAGTTGGCACGTTTT
>WMED01015068.1:0-13789 GCA_019650415.1 Pipa parva | reverse complement strand
GTTTATTTTAAATATTGTATTTGTTCCCAATTTGTTTTTTTACTTTAAAGGAGAGCTAAAGTAAAAAAATAAAAATGAGTTAAAATACTTACCTTATACTGAGCCGATTGATTACAGTCACAACATGAGCTGTGCTGTAATTAGTCGGCTCATGATGATTCCCCCGACTCTTCTTAACAGTGCTTGCTGACTGGCAGCCAGCGCCGCAGCTCCTCCCACCCTGTTACACCTTGGGTGTTTCAGTGCTTAAACATCATCAAGTTCAGTGCGAGGGCCAATGAGAACGCTCCCCGCAATGAGCATGATGATGTATGAGGCTGGGGAAGGAGAAGAAGGAGCTGTGCGCTGGCTTTTATGTCAGCCAGCGCGCTATGCAAGAAGCGTCGGGGGAAGCATTGGGAGCCGGCTAATTACAGCACAGCTCATGCTGTGACTGTAATCAATTGGCTCAGTATAAGGTAAGTATTTAAACACTTGTTTTTTATTTTTTTACTTTAGGTCTCCTAAAGTCGCTAAGGATCGCCAGGTAAGTTCGCACTTTCCTGAATTACCCCCTATATATAGTGTCGAGAGAAATCGAAAATAAAGAGAAAAGAAATAAACTTCAGTAACATGGCAAAAAGCAGCAAAATGGATCAAACTGTGGCAAATAGGTCAAAATGACCTTGATAAATTTCTCCCAGGTATATGGTTTACACCAAGGCAACAGTGATACTAATAATATTAGTGACACTTACTGCAGAACCTGATTTTGCAATCCCAGGTGTTTTGAGATAAGCAATACAAGTAAACTTAGAAATGTGCACAATTAGCTTTCTTTTATTCTTTCTAAAGCTGAATATTTTCTGCCACTAAAAATCTTGAAATGAACTAGATATCGGCCTGTTAAATACTACACATTACAATAATTTATTTTCTGTGTTGGCTGTACACTCTTTCTTAGGATCGTAGAGGCACAGTATTCTTAGTGCCCTAGGCCACACCCATTAACTGGTCACACCCCTTTGTGCAAACAATTACAGACTAAGGGGGTAGTTCAGCAAGGTGCGAACTCACCTTGCGATGCTTCGATTCTCCTCGCAAAAATGGTTACGCGCTGCCTTCTCTAATACACGCGCACATCAGCGCACGCTTTAAAGGTATTCCAGTCTCCTCATGACCGCTCGATTCGCCTCGCGAGACTGGAATACCTTTAAAGCGTGCGCTGATGTATGCGTGTAGGAGAGAAGGCAGCGTGTAACCATTTTTGCGAGGAGAATCGAAGCATCGCAAGGTGAGTTCGCACCTTGCTGAATTACCCCCTAAGTCATGCAGAGAACATAAGTACCTTCTCTGTGTTACTCATAATTTTATACAAAGTGAACAATATTTCAAATGTTGTACAGGTATTATTTGAATATTAAAATTCTTCTTAAAACGTATGCATTGATTCCTCTGCCTACATCCTTGTTTGGAAGAGAGGTACTTTTCTATCTATACCACCTATGGGCACAGGTCTCTTGTGCCTATGGGTCCAAAGTTTATTTTGCCAATACTTTAATTAACAATTTTTGGTTCCTTTGAATATAAGACAACTTTTTTGTCCAGGGATGAAACTTGGGGGATTATTCACTAAAGTCTGAATTGTTGCGTATAGGTACAAATTCGCCAGATAAAAACAGGCTGCTACTGTTGCAATTGCATCTTCATAATGAGAATATTGTCGCAGTTGCAACTTTATTATGGGAAAATTGTCTGAATCTTAACTATAAAACATCATCGGAACTTTACAATGGGAAAATTGTAGCAGATTTACTATGGGAATCCGCTTGTTGCGAATTCGACAGTCAAATTCGCACCTTAGTGAATAACCCCTTTGGGATTTATTGACAAAAGTCTGAATTCTCCCATCGAATTCACTTCGACACAATTTGTGTTGCATCACCAAAATAGTTGCAAATTCACTTCTCCTTATTTATGAAGCTGTTTATAGAAGTAGCATGAATTTAACTAGTGATTGCAATGACATCATTTTCACCATATCCCACTAACTGTACATAAGTGAATAATACATCTATTTTTATTTTACTTTGTCTCTTGTTCAAGTTTAGTTGTAGACAAATTTAGTTACAGTCACCCTTGTCACTTTTGAAGAAATAATTGCCTTATGCCACACATGGCCCTGACATCAATCTCTCAATTCGCCTTCTCTGATGTTGCAAAGTTAAACAGGTGAATTTGGAGCACTAAGTTTTGTCGAATTCGCTACTTAGGAGTTATTAACTAAGGTGCAAATTCGACTGTCGAATTCGCAAACAGCGGATTCCCATAGTAAATCCACTACAATTTCCCCATTGTAAAGTCGCAACAATTTTTTAAAGTTAAGATTGCGACAATTTTCCCATAATAAAGTTGTGACTGCGACAATATTCTCATTATAAAGACGAGACTGCGACAGTAGCAGTCTATTGCGACTGTTTTTATCTGGTGAATTAGCACCTATATGCAACAATTCGGACTATAGTGAATAACCCCCTTACTCTGCTGCTTGCTGAATACACAGAGTATCTGTGCACGTGCATGCAATGTAATGCTGTAAATCTTAATCACCTGAATTAGACGCGTATTCACCACATTGCAGATTTGGCTCAATAACCGAACATGAGGAAGTGGCAATCAAATGTGAATTCATAGCTATACATGACTATTCATCCTTTAGTAAATAAGGCCCAATATATTTTTATAACATCAATAGCCAAACTATTCCTAGCTTGTCATTATCTATTTCTAGTGCTATGTTCACACTAGCGTATTATGCGCAGTGGATAATACGCTAGTGTCAAAAATATATGACTTAATGAAAGCCGATAGTACTCACCTAATTCCAGATATACTAGTGTATGATGTGCATACGCTGGGTCCAGGACACTGTGTATCTCATTCTGGCCGGCGCATAATATGCCACGCACAAAATGTGACCACATAGGAAGTGCTGTGAAGGCCGAGGGAGCATTCACACAATCGCTGGTAAGATCAATAGAAAAATACACTAAAAAAACAAAAAGTATGCCTTACGCATCATACGCTAGTGTGAACCTAGCCTAAGTTAAATGTCTCTGCAACATACCAAACAATTTCAAAGATACATCAATGAACTTTCTAAATTCTATCTCCCATACAGTTTCTATTTATGACATCTGGTCTAGAAATAAGATAGATCTACCTCGCTGATAAAATGTCAGGGAAGAGCATGTTTGTGAGGTTAAGCAGTTTATAGCCTCTGTTAAGATAAAGTTTTCTTTCTTTAATAAGAGAATAAAGTTTCTTGCATGATGTCGAAATTTCTTTACCTAAGGATAAACACCATTTGCTTATCTTCCATCTAACATGCTGTCTATCTGTACAAGCAGGATCACCTTCTGGCTGCGTACACCGGTGCTGTCAATCTGTCCTCACTTCAGAGTATTTGCTGTAAACTAAATTCAGGTGTGTTATTGAGAGGTATGAAAATACTTCCCTGCCTTTCATCATGTTTCTTTGTCCCTGATCTACCCCTTCAGTCGGTTCAACCAATATGAGTATAATATTTCTTCCTCTGCAGTGACTGTTGGTAGAACCTACAACAACCTTCCATCTTTTCCTTGAATATTTTAGATACACTAAGGGGGTATATTTATTGGGAAACAAAATCTCACTTTTGTACATTTTGATCAGGCTCCGCATATATATTACCCATTAATCCAAAGAAAACGGCAGATCAATAAAATCATAAAAATACAAATGGAAAATGTATAATTCAGTTTTTTCAGAGAGGCAAAATTGTAAGCTGAAAAATATTTGGCAAACACACAAATCCAACAAAATATCTAAATATTTATAGGACATAATTCCAAAAATGTAACTAGGCATACATGGACAGCACTGCCTTGTGTTTTGTGTTTTTGGTGCTAAAGATTATTTTTTAGGCAATATCTGTAAAGCTGAAATTTCCAATAACTATTTTCTGCCTTTGTCCTCTAATGTGTCCTACTTTCAGCTGGATTCAGTTGAATCCATTCCCATGATTTGAAGAGGATTTTCTTTATCAGCGAATTTTCATGAGCGTTTTTTCGCTATTATAAAATGAACTGTCAGTGTGAACACGCAGCACATTTTTACGCTGTGTGTGTTCGCAACTTTAAATTCCTATTGAAACTGATCTAGTCACATAAAATACACTGCATTCCGTGCGCTCAAAGAAATACCCGCAGGCAGTGTTCTCGCATAATACGCTCTCAATGGAACGCTAGTGTGAACACTTTTCTTCCGTTAGCATTGTTCTCTATGGATTTTCTCTGGCATTTTTTCTCAGTGTATTTTCGCTGGAGAATTTTTTAAAAATATGCTGCGCACAATACATTAGTGTGAACATAGCCTTAAATATCTCGTGCACTGTGGTGATAACCTCACCAGGCTGCACTGATGGAAATAATGATTTGTTTATGGCACTGTAGCCTGAAGTAGTCCATCTTCCTATAATATAGATAGAATGTAAATAGAATCCTTTCTGGATTTGGGAACATTGCTTACTGCCCAATATTTTGTCAACCAGCAGATTACTGTAATCTGATCACAAAAAGTCTGTACAATCAAACACTTGCAGAAACGTTTTTCAATAAACCTTACCCAAAGTAAGTGATATTTAAAATATAACAATAAATATCTAGATTCATACTGCATAAACAGGAAACACAGAGAATTCAACTAGGACAGGGGACAGTGCAAAAATGATTAGAAGCTTGCAGCCAAAACTTGTGTCAATATTTCATTATCCTAGTGTTCCTTACCTTAAAGGACATTTAGTAATCTGCTTATCTATACATTCTGCCCTTTACTTTGACTAGGTATTTCCAAGTTACATTGCTTCTCAGGTTTCCATCAGGCTAATGAGATCTAGGGAATGTCTATCTTACTGACAATTTAGAATGTTCAGAGAAGACAGAATGTCAGTAAAGAACACTTTGTTCTAGAGACACTGCAGAGTGCTACTAAGCCATTAAGCGAGCACTATTCCTTCTGCATACCTCCCAAATTCCAAACTCAGCAAAATTTTTAATGATGGTGCACCCACCACCTTCTGATAGGCTGTGCACTGGTGATGTCTTTCCAGTAAGCCAGCCATCAGCTAGCTACAGGCAGGGGAGGGGTAGGCCAGGCATGGACTTGGGAATGCACTGAAGGAACCCAGCACTGTGGAACAGGACACAAAAATAGGGCACTTGGGAGGTCTGGCATCTAAATTAATGTGCATGAAATGCATCTTTAGAAATTGTTATTCATGTTTGTAACATTGGCTATAAATGTTGCAGACATCTTTTTGTAAATTTGAACAATGCATCACTGTAACACTCCTATTTCACAGTTTGACAACAAATATCAACAAATATTTTTAAACCATTTTTATTTAAATAAGTAACATTTCTTAATATTATATCTGTACTTCATGTGAGCCGAGCATGTACAGAGACCAAAGCATGCATATAAAAACAGTATGTGCCTTTATGAAACATAGCAAACATATATCAATACTTTTTGTTTTTAGAGCTATTTTACTTTTTTAAATTTGTTTTAATTTTCCTCACTCCCCAACAGCTACTTCTAACCAGCCATCTAGCAACAAACAAAAACTATTCCTTCCCACCTCAAAACAAAAAACAGTAGTTTGCACAGGTGCAGAGAAGCAAATGGCAGATCCTGAGGGTTGCCAAGTTGGAAAGTGCACATACATAGTATCACCCTCACATATTAGGTTTCTGCTGTTCTATTCTCCAGGTGTTTTTATTTGACACTTGAACTGACTGTATTCTCAACAAATATGGTAGAGGATTAATTACTATTTGCATCAGACAGGGGTGCTTGGGGCTCACCAGAGAAACTGAGACCAATGTCCCACAAACCTTCTGGCAGCATTTTACCCTGCCTGCAAAGACATTACTCCAAATGATGTGCAGTGCACCCCTCCCCTGTGGATGATATGTACAGGCTGTCCAAGATGCTATACAGCAGAATCTCCAGACCTCCCCCTAATTGTATGCTGTGCCCCAAGGTAATATGCAGTGGGTTCCTCCAGATGCCATGCAATGGTTCCATAGATCTTCTCCAGTTAATGTGTATTGCCCCCTAAGACTGCTCCCCAAACCTTCCCCAGTATTGCCCCCCTAATTCTCCCTAGCCAGCTCTTAACGTAGCTCACAATTAGCAGCGTGATGGAGACCAGAGCCAGTAAGTTTGTGACAGTGCTCCAAACAACTAGGTAGACTAGTGCACTAGAAGCAGAGTCATGGCCAACCTTTGCCCACCAGGATTTTTCCTGGAGTCCCAGTGGACTAGTCCAACTCTGCTTACCTTGAAGCTATTTATTGTGTTTGCACTCTTGTATTCACATAACTGATGAAGGGAAGTTGAGTTCCACCCTGAAACATTATTCTTTGTACTTCTGTTAATAAATAGGGTTTTCTGCCTCACTTTCATCTGTCTGAGTGGGTCTATTTTCTTTTTGTCCACTCTCTAGACACCCCCATTGTGTGAAACTCCTCACAATACATGACTATATTGTTTGCAAACTGCCATCTATGAGTTGGTGGAAGAGCACATATGGGATTGGTTGGGAAGAAGGCCATAGGGTGCATGATGGGTCAGAGGCAAAATCAAGAACAGTAATCCAGCCCTTCAGTTGTTGTACAATTGTGCTCCTATATTGGGGAAGTAGGAGGATGTATCTGCTTCCAATCAGTCTGTACAGGAGGTGGCTTCTTGGGCAGCAATGATATCCTCTGCAGGACCTTTTTTGGAGACCCATGTTTAGATATCTTGTTTGAAAGAATATGTACACATGATAAGCAGATATAAGTGTATAAACTTGTTAATTCGATCATGGGGGCAAGGTACAGGTGCTTCCACCCATGCTCAAATTAACAAGGTTATACACCTATATTTGCATATCATGTGTGCATATTTTTTCAAACAAGATATTTGTCCACATGGTGATGTTTGGCCTAGCATCCTAAAATTTTGCACCACCTTTAAAGAAGTAAATTGGAGTGCATCTCTACACAAATTCTTCTATAGACCCTTGTTCAGGTTATTCCAAGGTGCTACTGAATGTATTTAAGCAAAGCAGTGGTCCCCAGCCTTCCTAGACCAGAACATCTCTTCATCTATATGCCAATGGTACATTTTACCATTATCTTCATTAGCAATCCAGTATCCATAGTACAAAGAAGTGGCAAACTGGCAAAAATGAGAACAGATACATTTAGGGGCTCTGCCCAGCAGCAAGCAGCATTGCCCCCCCCCCCCCCTCCATCAGTATAGGCCACAGCCTATGCTGCTGTGCCCTGCCTACAGGTAAGCACCAGGCAGCAATCTGGAAGTTAATTGGCTAAGCCAGACTTATGTTCTACGTATTCTGAGACATCTGTTACTAGCAATCTTTAGGTGTACTGTGATCTATTTTCATATATATACAATCCAAACTCGACACCTCACCTCCAGAAGTACCCTGCAGGCTCGAAATCATATTTGATTACATTCACTTAATAATAAATCTGAAGGGATATATTCTGCCACTTCAGAAACCTCACTGAAAGTTTCAAAGCTCAGCTTCAAACCTCATTGAAGTACTGAAGCACAGTAAAAACAGCATAGAACATGTTTAAAAAAAAACGAAGAGCAAACTTTTACCCTCATCCCAGCAATGTAGCAATGCAACAATGCAGCATATGACCAGGCTTAAAGGTTACTCATCTTTTTTGATATTGTCTCTTCTGACCCATGAAGTAGACCTAGATGGGCCCATGTTGCGTAAGAAGCTCTCCTTTCACCCACAAAGGACAAAGGGATGGAAAGCCTTATGTCTTCAGCCACAATGTAGTCCATGGAAGGCCTACCTCATGGCCCAGAACAGAATACAACACAAAAGATAACAGGGTAATTTTAATGCAGGCCTTAATAACTTATGAATTTTGACAGTGTGCATTGGTCATATAAGGATAAAATATACATTAAAAAAATGTTTTTCTCTACTTAAAAAAAAAAATCCAAAACTAAAACTTCTGTCAAAAAACCTGAACCTGAGAGAAAACCATAACACAACAATGGAACGAATCTGAACCAAAACCATAACACGGGGATCCACTCACATCCCACGCAATTAAAGAAACATACATAATGGAACCAGGCTTGAAACTTTGTACTAAAATAGTAGCCTCTGGTTTTGCCTGTGCATTCTGCACAAAAAACAGTGACATTTTTGGCAACCTTATTTACCACTAAAACTTACTAAAATTTAGCATTTTTCATTTCAAAGGGTCAGAAAGATATTGAGTTGCAACCCTGGTTTTTAGGACTAAAATATCCTTGTCTCATCTTGTAAATAAACCAGTTTAACGAATACAAAGTCTGAATGAAACAAGCTTGGCTGAGGTGAGGCTCATGCCCTACAGCAGGAAATTAAAGACATTTTAGCTTATCATCATTGTAATTGTAGTTAGGCAATTCTGTCAGGTTAAACAGTTTTTAGGGTGTGTTTCTTCTCCAGTGCTGACAATCTGTATAATTAGCAGGGAACCATGTGATTGCCATATTAAAATAATGGAAATCAATAATGAGACTAGTCATAACTGTTGATGACAATGAAACTAAACACATTGCAATAAGAGCAAAATCTCTAATAGGAAATAGACCTAGAGAACACTGAATATTGATTTGAGTAAACCTGTCCAACTGGAGACCTAGGGGGAATATGTGAAACCCCCAAACCAAACTGTAAACACACTGTAACACAGTGATACCCAACCTATTGTCCAAGGGCCATATCCGGCCCGCAATGCAGTGCTATACAGCCCTCAAAGCTTCTGCCCACAGTGCAGGAAATCAACAACAGTTGGGAGGACCTGGTCAGCTTATTACTGATCAGGATGTCAGTTCAGTAATACGCTGTTTGCAGTATCTCACAATTGGGTGGAATGCTTCCCCGCATTGTTAAGACTCTTACTTCCGGGTTCGTTTTGTGTTGGAACGCATGCATATGCGTTCCATTAGTCAGCGCCAGCTGTTGATTTACATGACCCCAAGGCCGAAAAAGGTTGGGCATCACTGCTCTAACATTTTGACATATTCCTATTAATTAAATTTGGTCTAAAACATATAATTAAAACAGATAACCAGTCCCTGATATGGAAAACCTGGGCTATGCTGGTGCATAGCATCAGGGCATCATTTAAAAGAAAGATGTAGTAAAATGTTGAAAAACTGCTGCATTTTTTTGAGAAACGATTTAAGGCTGAAAGTACAAACTGCAATGAAAAGATTCAGTCAACGTTTGCATACAACCCTGTTTAGCCACATTATTAACTGCTGAAACTGAACCAGGAATTATACACCCTACTTATTTCTACTTTGTCCTATTTTAATCCTGATATTTGCATAAACCCTCCAATACAAAACTACAGCAGTTTATGCATCTTATTGTGGCGGGTACAAAATTCTATTGGTTACCGAGCACACAGTGATATGCAGAGGCATGACCACAGGCACGCTGGGAATAATAATACAGAAAAGAAAAATCGAAGAAGAAATAATAAAGAAGGAAAAAGCTCAGCAAGAAAATGATACAACTGTACCACAAACTTTCTGCACCTCCTAGATAAATGGCCTCCTGTACACTGTGGTATTGTGGTTTACAGGTCTCCTGGGAAACTGCCACGTACATAGTATTGAATAAGTCCAAATCTATCTGTATGTCTTCAGCTTGAACTATGTTACATTTAAAAAGAAAACCTATAATGAAAGAATTTTGTTGGAGGCATTTCGATAGCTGTTAACCTTAATGATAGTTATAGTCCATTAGTTTTGCTGTGAGCAGTTGTACAGATTAAAGACAGCCAAAGTAACGAGGCAGATTTATGGCAATCTGTATAGCTTGATTACTTTCATGCAATTTATATTCAGTATATTCCTCATGACTAAATGCATTGGGTGGGTTTAATGATATCATGATCTGCTTGGAATATAACATCAAATACATTTTTACCATTGTTTTTCACCATGTGCTAAAATACTGTAATCCCTCCCTGTGGAATCATTCTCTAAATTAGAAATAGCTTTCTGACTAAACCTTATGACCCAAGACCCAATTATATCCTCCATAAGTGTGCCTGTTCCCTGAATAGTGCCTGTCCTAGATAGCTACACACAATGCTATTCTTCCATTCTAAATGCATGCTGAAATTCTGTATTCCTTAAAGGAGGAGAGCCTCCAAACTACAGCTTTTAACTGCTTCATATTCTATTTCTTGCCAGGCTTTTTTAAATGTGACATTTTTATTTCTTATAATTTCTTCTTATTTCCTTGATTTTTTGCACTTTGCTCAGGATCCCTTGACTATATTACATTGCACAGAAGCCTAATTACGTGACACAGTAACCTAGCTGTCTATTAGTTTTAGTACATATTTCACAGTTACCATTTGCTCCTTAGTTACTTTGCACAGTAGCTTACTCAGGTGCTTATTCATGAAAGTCCGAACAGTCATTTAAAGGTCAGAATTCGCATTTATTTGCTATTTCCCAAGCTTCACATATTCAGCAAACTCTGCAATGTGTCAAATTCGTAACCAATTCAGACTCTTATGGCATTTGTGGACTTCTGTAGCGCTTTGCATTACTTTGCGTTGTGTGGACAGGTAATTCACTTATTTAACAAGTATTGGAGTCTGTTGAAGTAGTGAAATTAACAAGGCGTATTGTGTTGAATTCGCCAGTTTTACTTCACAGTTCAAAGTGACAAATTAGGGGTTGACGGCAGGGCTCCTATTGTCTGCTACTGACACCATTTGCTTCTTGGCTATTGGTGTGAATAAGTAGTAGAGAATTCACGATTATCGGAGCATAGTGGCCTCAAGTGATGAGATTCACTTCAACAATTGAATTCTCACTTTGATGAATAAGCCCCTATTATATTCTACTTAGTTGCGCTCTACATTGCTCACTAGGCCACCAAATGGGCCAGCTGTTATTTTTAGTAGTTATATTGCATAAATGGCCAAAGAATGTCCGAACAATCCCTACTGCATATGAGGAGTTAGTAATCATAGTCCTGTAGTGACCCTAACATGTCTGTGCTGGCTTGCAGCCTTCTAATGAATACCAGATATACTTGGTGATGTGTTTCCCTATAGGCATGAGGGTTGTGACTATAGGTGGCTCAGACTGAAGGGAGTCTCTCTCCTGGTCAGGGGGATAAATGTTAACAAACAATGAATGTCAATTTGCATTAAATTAGGATTCACACAACAAAGAACTTTATGTCATTGCATTTTAGTCTGTGACTCTTTGCACACATGGTCAGTTATTTGGTGTGGCCTAAGGTGCCAGGCATTCTGTGCCTATAAGCTCCTGAGATGTAAATCTGGCACTGGTGAAGTTTATAGTCCAACTGCTTGACTATTTAGCTCTTCCCAATCAATATTTGTTCAATGCTGAACAGATGTGGAAAATCCACTCATATGTTCACCATACAGTGGACTGCTGATTCAACTAAAAATATTTCAATTAGCCAACCAAACCTTACCATGTATGGATAGCTTATAGGAAACAGTTGTAAAGAAAAGATGACCTGTTATGCCTTATATAGTTCAGATAATTGCTTTAACTCAGATATACTGTATATCTCAGGTTCTGTATTTTTACAGACACAAGTGAATTTAATGAGGAGCTAAACTCACAGGCTAGCTGCCATGCTAAATACCAGCCAATCTGTGACTGGAATTCTCCCCCAGGTAAGTAAATTGGATTAACTTGCTGCCAAAGCCCACTGCCTTCTCATCCCACTGACCCCAAATACATGTGTAAGAAGGACAGGCTCAGCACAGGTTACACATGTGCAGACCGGTTGTTTGCCATAGACTTGGAACTTTCAGCAAGGTGGTATGGTCTAACTCTCACCCTCTCCTTCATTGATGAAAAAAAAATGAATAACTTAGTTTTACTATCAATTTCAGCTTTACATTTCAAGTCACTTATTTTTAAAACCTGTTTTCTTTTCTAATGCTCTTTTTCTTTTACAAAAGTTAGCACATTCTGTACCAAGGTGTCATAACAACAACCCAGAAACATCTCCTGTAGAAATCTTTCATTTATTATTTCACTTTCCCCACCATAGCTGGAGTACAACTGTCGTCGTTTTTGTCTTTAGGCGTTTTTTGCAAAACAGAAAAAGCTTTATTCTCTGCTGTTTTTATAAAAATTCTTCTGAAATGCCTTCCTGAACAGAAAAAAATACTTGTTAGATGACTTGCACCGCAGAAACAAAACCTCACAGGAATTGTAAACTCCTATAACTTGCTTGTCCTGTCATTTTGGCAATGTGTGCCAAACAAAGGGTTTTTGTTAACCATAGTGTAGATCTCTTACTGTTTGCACAGTTTATAAACTTGCTAGGAAAGCTGGATTACTGTTTTCAGGAATTTCTTCAACAGGAAGTAATAATGCTATAATCAGATTCTAACTATCTGTCCTATGTGGTACAAGATATACACAACAAAGCATTGGCAGTTATCATCACTTGTAGACTAGTTCACTGAATGGACACATGCTAATTGCTGTAATTTAATTTGTAGTTAGGTCCATAGCAATGATTTGTTGGGTTTCACATTCCATTTCAAAGGTCACGAACAGGGGTGTTCATTAACAGGAACAATCATTTACAGAGGTCTACTAACCCATAGCAACCAATCAGCAGTCAGCTTTCTCTGGTATACGAAAGCAAAAATAATAAAGACAACTTCTGACTGGTTGCTGTAAGCAACAAGACCTCTGTATAGTTTGATCCTCTTGATGATTTCCCCTGGAAATCTAAAATATATGCTAATAATAGATAAAGGAAGTTAGTAATACCACATTATTACCCTGTTAGCACAGCCCTGTCATCTCACCACTGAAGCCATATCTGGAAATATCTGTAGCACAACCACATTTCTCAAAAAGAGAATTTTGAAGAAGATGTAGAATGGTGTAATGGTAAATTGAAGAGAATACCTGGATTAATTCCAGTGTCTTTAATCTTTTCATCTTAAAAACTACTTTTTTCCCTCTGAAACACATGTACATGACTGTGCAGTGCATCATAGAGTTGAGCAATGAGACATTGTGAAAGGCTGACTATGATGCAATGATATGATATAAGTACAAGGCAGAGTGATGTCAGACTTGAGTTCTGAATTCTGTTTACTGAGTTGTTTACCATTCTCATGGTGGCAACAGCTTTGTAAATCAGTGTGTAGCAATAGAGGAGCAGACTGAGTAATACCATGTATCTACATGTATGTAACCTGGAACTGATGTGTGAGTCACAAAAATAGTATTTAGGAAAAGACCATGTTTAGGTAAAATTTGGCAACCAGAACATGCTTAAGCATGAAAATCTATGAAAGTTCATGAAGATCAACCATTGTAAACCCAGTCTCCATGTTGACCTAGGGGAGTAAAAATGAAGAGACTTGCTCAATCCTGTGGGTCAAAAGTTAGTTAGTCTGGGGTGCTCAGAAACAGCCATGTAGAAATCCAGAAATAGTAAGAATCGGCACTCCCAGTAGATAAAAACAAAACTTTAATCCATTCAAAGTTAAAAACAGGCAGCAGTAAAAACAATCGAAAAAAGGAGCACCCCCTAACGCGTTTCGCGCTTAGGGCGCTTAATCATAGGTGGTTAAGGGGGTGCTCCTTTTTTCGATTGTTTTTACTGCTGCCTGTTTTTAACTTTGAATGGATT
>WMED01015065.1:2568-13790 GCA_019650415.1 Pipa parva | reverse complement strand
TGGAAAACTGGTCTTGCTTAAAGCTGGTCCCTGGTGCAAAAAAGGTTGGGGACCTCTGGGCTACAGGAAGATTTCACTGTTATATGATGAAAATATAGCGGCAGAGATCCTATGAGACACGAGTAAAAACAGAAACGACTTTGAGGACAGGTTTTATTGTGTTCAGGCACACTGTAGCCCAACTACATTGGCAATTACTGAAGAAGGTGGGAGAGAGCTAAAGGAGGACCATAGGTAAAAGGGTTTACACATCATCACGTTCATTGCGGGGCCAATGAGAACGCTCCTCTCACCAGCAAAATAAAAAGTACAATGAGCATTACAACATGTACACTCTTTTGCATAAGTTGGCGGAGCTTTGTGCTCGCTCCTGTATCAGCCTAAGCGGTAAGAAGTCTGCCTCGATACAGTGAAATGACAGCACACTTCAATCTGAGACTGCAATGTTTCAACTTACTATAAGCTATAAGGTATCTTTTTCTGTCTTTTTTTTTTCTTTTTACCTTTTAGTTCTCCTTTAAATCCCTATTTCAGAATTTGGTTTCTATTAGGTATATTGTATCTGTATCTTTTGTGATTGTACCCAGTGTATTATGTATTATGCAAAGTCTTATTGCCATCTACTGTCCACTTTATGCACTGCAGCACTGGTATACTTTTCTAGACATCTGGAGCCTAAATTTGTGTTAAATTAAATGCATTTTTGGTATTTATGTACAAGGCATAGGCGTGCGCACAGGGAGTGCCTGGTGTGCCCGGGCGCACCCTAATGGCAGCACACAGGATGATACACCGCATATAAAAATGTCAGTGTGAAGCTAGCCTAAAGAACTTTTTTCTTTAGGGGCACACCCTAATGAATTGGCCTGCACACACCTATGGTACAAGGATATAGTATTTTTTCCATAATGTAATATAATCAGAGACGGCTCTGGCCCTATTGGCACCCTAGGCGCCGCCCCCACTCACCTCCAACAACGCTGTCCAGCCGCGGCTCAACTTTAAATCTCCCAATTGGCAGCCGCAGCTGTACTTCACCCTCTCCCAACAAGCAGCCGCGGCTGCCATTTGGAAGATTTAAAGTTGAGCCTCGGCTGCACGTAACCTCCCAGCAGGCCGGCACTCTAAAAAAAAAAAAAAAAATGCTAGGGGCGCCCCTAGCATTTGCCTACTCTGCCTGATGGCAGAGCCAGCACTGAATATAATGTTATGTACTATTTTTTCTACTATCATCCCTGCTGAATGTGTTTTTATATTAACTGATTCCCAGTAAATCTGTGAGCCTCTCCCCCCACAGGGGCCTTATTACTTATATTGTTTACACCTATTTGCACCACAGGGTGTATGTTTCATTTCTCTTTTCTCAGCTGTGTGTTGGTATTCTGTTCTTTTACTCTTTTGAACATTATATTTAAAGTGAGGCACCATTGCTTTTCTTGTGTGCTCTTTTACAGAATCTTCTTCTTCTAGGCCTTATATCCACCTGTGTGTGTAATAAAAAAATACTTGAATATGTAGGTAGAATAATTTCTATTAAGATGCTAGATACTGAATGTGGTGTTAGGTACACCACTGTATATATTTTTGGATAGTGGCTTATTCACTGTTACACCTGACAAAGGGCAGTAAAAATCCTTGGAAAAACTATATTTACATGCAGTATTAGCCCTAATAATTGTACCCTCTGTATTTATTTTAGTGGCTGATTCTTTCCAGAATAAATAAGGATAATAACTTTCACTGGGTCACAAAGGGCAGTAAAAACCCTTGGAAAAACTATATTGACATGCAGTATCAATCCTTTTGACAGCAATTACTGGAATATATCCTAGATTTATTGTTGAACTGTTTCTCTCGTTAAAAAGGTCATTTAATAATATTAATTTGAGCTCTCCTACTACTATAGGGTTGCCCCCTCATATCTTTGAAATTAAACACAAAAAAAAAATTCAAATGAAAAAAATTGTTTTTAAGCAACCATGAACTAATATTGAGCCCTATAAAGCACCTCGTGAATATGTACTTTCTAAAGTTCCACCTGAGCTTACCCCTGACTTAAAGGAGAACCTAAAATGAAAAAATAGGAACACAAGTATAGTAAACAGCGCAATAAGTGAAATAAATTAATAAAACCAAAGAATGTGCGAAATGAGCAAAATTGAAAGAATTTTTTAACCAGTCCAAAAAAAGTCCAAATCAGATCCTTGTTGTGCAAGCTTCTTCTTACGTGATGAATCACCAAAATCACCAAAATCACAAATCAGTGTCAAAAAAGGTCAAACCTAAGGAAGAAGCACAAAAAATACTAAAAGTGCATTAACTGGGAAAAAAAGAATTTTAGTCGCTCAAATGTCCAAATTAATTCACATTAAATAAGTTGGTGGTAAAAAAAATGTTCAGGAAACAGAACAAAACACCTTGCAATCCAATAAAACATGCAGTGCCAATCCGCAAGTAGTCTCCGTATCAGCTTACCAGAAACACAAAGAATAAAAGCTTTAAATATCCACCCAAATGGATATACAAGGCAGCAGACTCCACAGATTCTTATCCAATCCACATTAAATCAGACAGCACATGTTGTGATGAAGTAAAACAAATAAAGATTTCAGTGTAAAACTGCATCAATAATTTATTAAATCAAGATAGCCAAAATATTAACAAACAGACATTGTATAAATCGCATGTAACAGAACAAGTGGTACAGGTAACCTATGCTGGCACACATCCAACGCATTTTGCCGCTTTTCTAAGTGCCTGCGGCTTCATCAGAGACAAAAAAAAAAAATCAATCATTATGATCCTCACCTCTCTAGCTGTCCAGTTTACTGTGATTTTACCCCTTCTGCTTTCCTGCTTTTTCATTGGCATACACCCCAAAATAATCATGGGCAACAAATATATTAGCACCAAGGTTTCATGAGAAATTGAATGGCATATTGTAACTTTCAATTAGAATGTTTTAAAGACTATCGCAAAAAGATACTTGTAAACGATATTCACACTTGTGGTCAGGTTTGAGTACTACAAGTCTAAAAGATTTTACCAATACAGAAAAGAACTGGAGTGGTTTGTAAAGCCTTACAAACATAATTATTATTAATATATTTAAAAAAATTATATATTATATATATATTTTTTTTTTTTTTTTTTAAATACCTGGGCATGCTTCTATAAAAATAAATGAAAAGAGAGAGTACTCATGGAAAAAAATGGATCTTATTGCATTGGTTTGATTTATATTTTGACTTTATCAAACAAAATTAAAAAGTTTTCATTAAAATCCTATGAGATCCTTTTTTATCTATCCGGCTACACTGAAAAAAATAAAACATTGACCTAATTAAAAAAAAATTGAAGCAATCTGTCACACCTAATATTTTAGCATTGACCCAATGTAAATTAATCTTTTAGTGTAACCTAAAAACACACATTACACTAATGACAGTGCAGGTTTACCATTTTTAAGTGTATCCACGCTGTATACAATGATTACTGCATAAATAAGTAACGGGATTAGGTTGTGTATATAAAACACCTAGAAAGGCACAACAGAAACAAGAGACACCTAATAGTGCCTTATCAGTGAGAAATCATTTGTGTGGGGAAATAACCCAAACATACACTCAGAAAACATACATTTGTTTTAAGTGCACAGTGTAAAAAGGTATGTAAGGAAAAACACCCAAACATGTGTAAACAAACAAGGTGCTTTGATATGTGATATAGATATATTATGCGCTTACCAGATGGTAAGTAATATGGACTTTTAAATCTGTGTGGGTTATTTCCCCACACAAATGATTTCTCACTGAAAAGGCACTATTAGGTGTCTCTTGTTTCTGTTGCGCCTTTCTAGGTGTTTTATATATGCTTCATAAAAGTATTGGAAGATCTGGTCTTTCCATAATTGAAGAGGCTGCAACAACTACGCGAAACGTGTAGGCATGTTTAAATGTTTTTAACGATTGTTTTTTAATGAACCGATGTGGTTATAATAAAAGAAAATTTTAACTGACATTGGAGTGCCGGAGAACTGTGTTGCCGTTATCATATTGAGTCGTCTGAAATCCTTCAGAGCACCCAACAGTCTTCTACAGCTAAGGGGATTAGTGCGGTCAGTATATATGTTGAAGTATTGCTGCAACAACTAAGTCAAATTAGGACTGTGACCTTTAAAGGATTGAACATTCATTTTTCATTTGAGTTTTTGATTTGTATTATTTTGTATTTGAAGCGCTGGCCTGTGTATTTTTTGTCAAATTTTCTAGAGGATTAGGTTGTGATCAGCCTTGGGCAGTCTTACACCATGTGCAGTTTTCAGACTGAAGAGGCTCCAATTAAATGTAATGCTTCTTAAATACAAATATTCAGAATCTTAAAAAAAAAAAAACGAACCATTACCAATGTTTCTGTATAGTATAAGGTCCTTGTAATATTTCTTCAATAGATGCTGGTAGTTTTCTTGGTGCCTACATGATTGTTTTTTTAGTCAATAAAATTTCCAGTTTTTGGGCTGATTGCTCAAGGTCTCTCACAATCAAATCCACATCTTCTTGAGATGTTTCTCGACCCACACTTAGACGCACTGCACCCCTTGCAGTCTCCGGCGGCACACCACTGTTCAGTAGCACTGGGGATGGGCTGTGGAAATACGACAGGGGAATGTATTAATGGAGTAATCATTTAAAAAAGTCATAGAAACCAATCAAAAGTTGTTTTTTTTATTACTTTAGTTCCCCTATATCAATGAAGGCTGACTGCTAATTGGTTGCTATGGGTTACTAGCCCTCAATGAATAATTTTCCCTGTTTAAACATTTCACCAATACTGTTCTTATGTATTTGCAATGCTTTGTGTTCCACTGCAATGATTCCAAAAAAGCTGTTCAAGAATGCTGTGCTAATGTGTGCCACACTGAAGCCTATGAGGCAGCTGAGACAACTTAGTACCTAGGGCAATGCTGTAATGAGCTATCCATTCATAAATTATTAGTAATTCCTATTCATGTCCATTTTTAACCCTAATGACTTTATGTAAAAAATGAGAGCCTTCCTCCAAATCTCTCTCTGTACCCTGTAAGTAAAAGAATCATCTACAGTGTTCTCCTTTTGAAATTTAATTTACTTCACTCTGTTGCCCCTCCCTACATTTCCTCACTCATATACCCGTACATTCCTCGACGTCAACTACGCTCCTCCCAAAGCAACCAGCTTTGCATGTCACATACTAATACTGCCCTTTTCTCTCTCTGCCCCTCACATCTGGAATTCTATAACCCTTTACCTTTGCCAGGAACATTCCCTCCGCACTTTCAAAAACAAACTGAAGTCCTATCTTTTGGAGTACTAGCACTCTCATTTTTATGTATATATTTTGGAGGTTATTCGCTAAAGTCCAAATTGCTGCGTATAGGTGCGAATTCGCCAGATAAAGACAATCGCAGTAGGCCGCTATTGTTGCAGTTGCATCTTTATAATGAAAATATTGTCGCAATCACGACTTTAATATGGGAAAATTGTCGCAATCTTAACATTAAAAAAATTGTCGCGACTTTACAATGGGGAAATTGTAGCGGTTTTGCTATGGGAATCCACTCTTTGCGAATTAGACAGTCGAATTCACACCTTAGTGAATAACCCCCTTTGTCTTTATTTATTCATGCTCAATATCTGTATTTATTGACCTGTGTTTCAGCACACTGCTACAAGCTCTTACTACCCTTCTTTCTGTGTATGTAAGTCTACCTCCCATTTAGATTGTAAGCTCTATGAGGCAGGGACCTCCAACCTCTTGTGTCAACCACAACCTATAGCACTTAAAGTGAAGTATCTTTGTGATAATATACTTATATTGTTTAATGCACTTTTCCCATGTCTGTATTATATTTGTATTGCTGAACTGTACAGTGCTGCGTAAATATAACTAAATATAAAGTATATACTCGTGTATAAGTCGAGGTCTGTTTTTGGGCCAACAATTATAAAATTTGCTATGACCTGTGGATAAGTCGAGGAAGGAGTGGGGGGCTGTAAAGTTTTACAGAAAACATTAGTACAGTAATCGTAAATCAAACAGCAATAGACTTTGCCACCTGCACCAATTCTGCTTCACGCCCCTAAAGCTGACCCAGGCTCACAAAACAAACACTGTTGCAGAGCAGCTTTACCTTCTCTCCCTGTTCTGTGAGATACTGTAGTTCCCCAGATCCCAGCACGGCTTCTGGCAGCGCTTTCTAGAGTCCAGCTTGGTCGTCTGATGCTTTTTGGGAAAGGGCTGCCAGTGAGTGGGATCCACAGGCTGGGGAACCACAAACAAAGTGCTGCAGCCAAATCCTCCATCTCCGGGGAGCCGGTCTGCTCGGTGCTCGGAGGACAGAGCAGCCGCACTAATCCCCGGATTCCACTTAAGGCAGTGGAATGTCAAACACAGGAGCCACAAACTGTGATCCTAGCCAGACACTGACACTGGGACTGCCAGTGAGTGGGCTGAAAGGGCTGCCAGTGAGTGGGATCCACAGGCTGGGGAACCACAAACCTCTGTCTGCAGCCAAATCCTCTGTCTCCAGGGAGCCAGTCTGCTCGGTGTTGGGAGGTCAGAGCAGCCGCACTAATCCTCGGACAAGACGAGACCCGGATGTAACAGTAATGTAGTGCGTGCACTTCATACCGTATGCTTTGAGCTGTAAGTGGAGGGGGCGGTGCGAGAGGTTCTGTGGAGCTGACAGAGAGCCGTAAGGTACTGTACTCCTTTACATTGAACAATAACTGCTCTATTAAATTATTAAGTTCCCAGCGCTCGGCATTATTTATTGTTAAATCTCTGTGTGACACATAATACTGCCGAGCGCTGGGAACTTAATAATTTAATAGAGCAGTTATTGTTCAGTGGAAAGGAGTACAGTACCTTACGGCTCTCTCAGTCAGCTCCACAGAACCTCTCGCACCACCCCCTCCACTTGTGGCTCAAAGCTTTTTTTTTTTCTTCTCTGAGTACCGTATATATGCATATATAAGTCGAGTACACGATTTTAGATGTTTTTTTTTACCTAAATTTTTTGACTTATACACGAGTATATACGTCCTAAAAGGAAAGGACAAAAATGATTGCAAGCATTTGTTTTATAAACCAATTAGCATATAAAAAAATTAAAAAGAAAGGATGTAAAATGGGAACTTCTATAGTTCTAACAAAAAGATAAATGTCTCTCTAACACCTGGGTTCAGGCAGATGATAACTTTACTTCTTAACATAGATGTTAATAGCACTTAAAGGTTTACACACCAATTATGCTTGGTCATAAACACTGATTTTCACAAAAAAAGAATGCAAAGCCCTAAAATGGAAAAAAAGTGAATAATTCAGTATATTGGTGAAAGTAATTTCCGTCCAATTTTAACATTAGATGTTAATGATTTGAGGATACTGACCTGTCTCCACGATCTGAGTGGCATGAGGCTCCTACACTAGCTTGAAGATACTGGCAATGAGACAACCACTGGCGACCTGAAACAGACATTTGTAGGATGTAGTCATACTAAAAGAATAGAAGGTGCTGATAGACATTATTGTATACTTATGTAATACATATCAGTATTAAGACCAGAAAAATATTTCCAGAAATGTAAAAAGGGAATACATGCAGTATACAGTAAAAACTCTTAGTGTGCTAAAATAACATACTTCATGTTATGCTCTTTATCAACTACAGTGGTACCTTGAGATACGAATTTAATTCGTTCCGTGACCGAACTTGTAACTCAAGACAGTTTGTATTTCAAACCAATTATTCCCTTTTAAAATAATACATATGGAATTAATCTTTTCCAGCCCTAACGGCTCATATCTCAAATTTCAGGTTGTACCTCAAACAGGAAAACGGTCCGAGTCACAGTTCATATCTCAAAAAATTTGTATGCCAAGCAGCTCGTATCTCAAGGTAGCACTGTACATATAAAGAGTTCAACCACAATGGAGACTGAAGCACATTTTGATTGGTGATCCCTTCACCTTTGTTTTATGTATCAAGCCATTTTAGCCATATGGGGCACTTTAGACAAGTGGAACTATACCCTATAAATAGGAGGACTATAGCAAACTACTACACATAAAATGTATTTTCACCTTGGTCTGGTACAAGTGTGATATACAAACTCAAGATCTAAAGAAGAAACAAATGAATTACCTAGGACTGCTGGTTTTAGAAGTGACACATTGCAGGTGTTCGGAAGGCGTTCTGTTCCAGGACAGCGTGAGTTGACCTGGATCCGATCTTTAAAGACAGCCTAAAAGTATGGAGTTGCTTAGTTTAATATATCTAACAGGCAATGTGTAGCAATGTTTTCACCTTTGATAATTTGGGGATGTAAATGTCTGTACCTTGCAGGTCAACAACTTGCAAATGTCCCTAAATTAAAGCACTGTGCAAATATAAAGTAACATCTTGGTGAAACAATCATGGATTTTAGATTTAATATTTCTAAATAATTTTCTTAATAATTCTGATATGCCAAACCAGTTTATCATCAAGTACACCTCATTTATGAAACACAAATCACATCTCAATAGTCAAGGCCTTCAATCAGCTTATGTTCTTAAAAATCAGCTTCTGCTCCACTGCCCAACTTGAATCTCAAGTCAGGTTGGTCAGGGCTAAAAGGATGACTGACATTAAAGATTCTCCAGTCAGACCCCTTAAATCTCTTTCTAGTATGGATCTGATCGAAGAACCTATTAGAATCATTTAGCTCAGCCCAATCCAACTTTTGATTCAAGTCGAGCATCAGAGCAGAGAAGAAGAAGGGAGTTTGCTTCTTTTAAGACAAATCTCTGCTTCCTAAAAGGAGTCTGTTAAGTGGACCTGACAGGTCCACTTTAACAAAAGCCAAAATGACAGCAGTTATTTCCTCACCTCCAACCTTTGCTCCAGATAATCTCTTATGCTCCTCATGTGAGCTTCATAAACAGCACAGTTTACGGACACAAGTTCTGCAGCCTATGGGAACAGAAAAAATTAGGAAAAGGCCATTTGTAAACAATAAAATATCATAGAACATACCTACAGAATTATCCTGAAGTTATAATTAATAAACAAGTCTCATGGACATGTCATTTTGGAACAACACTTAGTCGAAATTTATTAAAAACCGCTCAGGGTCTTTCCGACTTTACCGAGAGAAATCTCATTTTGTTCTCTTGAGATTTCATTCGAGATCGAGTTTCTCAGTCTGTTTTATATTAGTAGCATGGCTACCTTTTTACATGGAAAATATAGAAAATTCAGGATCGCAAAGGATCTCGTTATCTCAAATGAAATCTCGTGAGAATAAAATGAGATTTCGCTTGGTAAAGTCAGAAAGACCCAGAGCGGTCTTTTCGACTTTAATAAATTTTGCTTAGTATTAACATGGCTACACAAAATGTAACCATTTTTGATGTATTCTGCTTAACACACACCTTGAATCTAACCACAAAGGAATAAACTACTACAGTCTTGCACTCTCACCTTTCCAAGTCCAGCTATCATTGGTGTATTCTCAGTACTGAGGGGGGAAAAAAACACTTTGTAAGGTGCAGATCATATTTACTTTGAGGAGTTAACATAAAAACCTGCCAGAAGTCTTCTATTGTGATGATTATAAGGGGTAAGAGTACTAGACATGCCTGGAGATGTCATGCAAATGGATAGATCACATTACACATTTATTGCAGCAAAACATTACAATTTCTCTCACCCTGGGCGGAAGTTGCGTTCCTGTCCACCTCCATACAACATTGGAATCAAGGGTGACAGGTTCCCGAGACCACTGATATAAAGAGCTCCAATGCGAGGTCCATAGAACTACATAAAGAAACAACCATAAAATATTCAAGTACAAACATTTCAAACTTGTCTGTCCCTAATAATATTTACAAACCACAGCTAGTTTTAATACCAGCTCTATTTTATTAAGTAAAAATAAGATACAAATATTAGTGACCTATATATTTTCATTCCAATCTTCCACAACTTCTTTAATTAAAAACTCCACCAATAGTCCCAAACTAACTAAAAATGGGTGAAAAGAGATACTTAGGTGAAAACTACAGGGTATATTGAGCTATGGCAAAATGGTTAAAAACTATATAGTAAATAGCCCATGAACACACATAAACTATAGATTACCCTACTACAGCCAACACACATAAGCTTGAAATGAACTAAATTATATCCACGGTAAAGAACAAAATGGTCTAACTATCCAAGGGGCCAACTGGCAAAAGTAATTGTAATATTTATGCTGAAAAGGTAGGACACTGCTACTCTATTAATTTAGTAAGACACCTATTTGCTTAAAATAAAGTAACAGATTTACAGTTTTAATATAGAGCCCTTTCAAAAAAGACATTAAGAAGAAACAAGTTAACGTTACATAAGGTGTACTTTGAAATCACAAAATGAAAGGCATTTGAAAAAAAAGTATTTGAGTTTACTATGGTTTACAGATAAATATCAAAACTGAGTGGAATCCCTTGACTTCTTTTCTTTTAAACTAGGTTCCTTCATTTTAAGCAAGGTATCGGTGAAAATTATCAGAAAACAAAACCTTCTAATTCATGTTGAGTATAATGAAGCTGCATCACATTTGAGAATTACCTTGTGTCCAACAATGGTCAAGTAATTGACTCCCAGTTCTTGCACATCCACTTCCACTTTGCCTATGGCTTGAGCTGCATCTGTGTGCAATAAAATCTTGGGAAGTCCCTGGGCAGAGCGTTCATGTGATATGGAAGCCAGACGCTGTGACAGCTCACCCACAGGCTACAGGAATGGGGTAGTTTTGGTTTAGCTTTTGTAAAAAAACATCTTATTGTATAGTCAACATACATCATTACTTGCTGCTTGTAACACACAGACATGTGATCTGTATGGAAACTGACCTAAATCACCTGAGATGTATAGCTTTTGTATTATATAATGTCTGCAATCTGCAGGACATACCAACCCCTTCTGTCTCATAAGGGCACATAGATTTTGGAGAAGTAAAGGCTCATTTGGTCAAAGGGCAATTTACAAGGGGGAGTGTTGTTTGATACAGACCAAGGAGTAATTTAACATCGAGCCTCGCCGAGACTGGAATCCCTTTAAAGCTTTCGCTGATGTTTGCGTGCAGGATTCAGCTAACGCATAACAGTCTCTGCGTACTGATGCGAAGGATCAGAGGGTAAGTTTGCTCTTTGCT
>WMED01015064.1:0-13790 GCA_019650415.1 Pipa parva | reverse complement strand
ATCTAGGTGCGTCTTATCAGCAGGTGCGTCTTATAGAGCGAAAAATACGGTATATATATTATATACACACACACAAATATAGGCAGACAGTAAATAAAAGTATATCAATACAGAAGGTCACAAGTTATAATAAGGATTTTTGTTGTACTTACTGAATACATCTAAAAATGAAATTGTTGCATGCCAGCCAGCTAGCCTGTGGATTTGGATCCATTATAATTTGCCTGAGCACCTCTTAGTTATGTAATAAGCTTAAAGTACCTTGATATGACCTCTGTACACTTTCTAACAGAATTACAGAAAAAAATTTCAATCATCTATAATGGATTTACCCCTCACCCCATAAAACAAAATATATCCAATTCAACTTTTCTTTTGACAATCTATTATTGTTAATTATGTTTTAATTTACTATTCAGCAAAAGCTATACAAAACTAAGTAATATTATATTGAATGCAAAATGTATGTTATGATGTCTGAAAACTCAATAAAAAACGTAAATAAAAAAAATGTAATATATCGTTGCTTACTTGTATGATTTACATATAAGATCATTACCCAAGTATTTTTTTAAGGGGAAGATATGATTAATCATATTATAGAATGTTATAATAAACAGAGTAAGGTAACCTAATAATACCTGTGAATTTAGATTAGCTCCAGGAATAGTAAGGGCTGCAAGAGTTGGATCAAGTGCAGGAGCTCCCAGTGCAGCAAGAGGAACAGCGCCAATCTGCAAATAATTCCAAACCAAATTAGTCAATCCAAATTTCTACGGTTGCTTTATATCTTCTATATGCTGGTATTTGTGTATAAAAATAAATTATGTAACATAAAGAAACAAAAACAAAACACAAAATAACTTTGTCCACATTATAACAACAGACTGAAAGCTCTGTTGGGTAGGGACCCCCAATAGTGGTCTCATTTACTGGCACATGAACAGTTGTATGCTTCTCCATCACTCTATGCTTGTAACAAACACCACATGCACCATCTATCAAGCATACCATATCTGTATTATGGCAGTATTGGTAAAACGTTCAAAATTGCATACCCCAGCAATGCTATATAAAAAAAAAACCATACAAAAATACAGCTTGTCAAATCATTATTAGAGCAAAGACAAGTCCTAAAAGCCCAAAATACTCTCTCCTAGATTAATTTACTGACTGCGAGGAGCGTTCTATAGAAAAAGTGGATGAGCCAGCAATGCTCTTAAAAAAAACAGTAACAACAAAAAGAGAAAATACCTCAAATGCATTTAGTTACTAGATATATTCAATCTATGCTTTCAAAAAATCTAAATTTTGTCTATAAAAGTATGATATTTAGAAATCTAAAAATGTGGCTTTCGACACACTTCCTGAATATGAATTACCTGAACCACCATAAAAACAATGGGAATGAATGAGGCCTGTTAACCAACATGGCTGCTATCAGTAAAGAAAACAGACAGAAAGCAATAAAATTAATGATGTCATCTTTAAGTGCTGAAATTTATATAGCTGTCAAAACTATCCAAATAGGATTTTTTTTGTACAGGTCCTAAAACTTTAGATCCTAATAAATATAATGCAAAACACTACTCCTTCTAAAGATGCCTATAATAAAGTTTTATGCAGAGTTATCTAGTTATAAGTTTTGAGCACTGGGCCTACTGGGTCAAGGGGTCAGATTTACAGGTAAATTTGTTGTTTGCTGTCATATTTATGATGATCCTATTAAAGAATCTAAAGTTCATTGGAACTTTAGATAATAGATAAATATTTATGAAATTTAATGTATTTTTAATAATCAATTATACTTTAGAGCACAACATTTTTTGCATTGTGTTTAATAGGCAAAAATGCTTATGGGGTCATTTAGATTCTATTAGCAAGACTGGTTCAGATGGGTTTTGAAGGTCAGAAATAGCCCTGGGCATTTGCAGCACTCTATCTACGGAACTTAACACACTTCAAACTTACCTGACTAAGTGGATTAGGAGTAGGAAGAAGAGCTCCTCCAGGCAGCAAACTTGCAACTGCATTAGCTGGAGCTACTAATGATAGTGCCTTTGCCTCATCAGGAATTATTCCTGCAGAAAAACAAGATGGAATTAGAGAGACTCTTTTACATGTAATATGAAAATACAAAACATTTTCAGACACTGTCTCCCTGATCCACCATTTGGGCTTGCAGACAGGCACTCATTTGGCTGCCAAGATCTACAACTATAAATAGTTTACCATTAAGTGTATGCCAGTAACCCTGGCATTTCCCTTGTTCTTTGTATTTGTATTAAACATTGTTAAAGGATCTAGAGTAGAAAAAAATTGCACAATACACACTACTTTGTGTTAACACTGCCGAGATTTTATCACCTGTACTCGAATTTTAAGTCATGAACCAAACGTAAGCAAGCACAGTCGGTTCTCCAGGGGTGTGCTCTCAACTTTCAAAAGCTGTTTTATGTACAACGACTCGTGTCGGCTGCTTCACTATAAAGCACACAGAAAAATCAAGATACACAAGACAAAAAAAGTTTGATTTAGGAGTTAATAAGATGGAACAATTTTCTATCTTTGTGTACACCTACCATAAAATCTTAAAAGGTAGCTGCTTATCTGTATAAGTAGTTCTGTTAAATTAAGCAGAGTTTTGTCTGACATGTGTTTGCTGCTCCCTGGAGGAACCATGGCATATCCTTACCTGATCAGCAGAGGTAATAGCAAGCACATGTGCCAGGTCATAGTATATATATTAGGAAGACATGGATTCCCACTTCAAACAAAGCTGGCACAATCTATTGGAGCCAACTGATGGGAATTAAGAAAATAGCTCTACACTTTATATAAGTAACTAATTCAAAACCCAAATGAATTACAGGTAGACAATATATCCAAAGAAAAAATATTAAAGAGGCCATTTTATCTTTGTGTGCCCATTCCCCCAAATTCAGAGTGGAGAAAACAGGAAAGAAAATGAAAACAAATGTAGACTATAGATAATCAAATACCAGTATTTTGCCTTCAATGCACATAAAGACACTGCATATCATCATAAAACATACAAAATGTACAGGGCACTTAAGAGAAACTGGATAAGCTGCAGAAGAAAACTGTTGAGTGGTATTTTCAGCAGGGCCTGGTAAATAGTTCAGGCTGAACCAGGGAAAAGAACTGTAAAACACAACAACAAAAAAGAAAAACCACTGTTAAATAAAGGTAATGGATCCTTCCACCTATTTTGATTGCTGCAGATATTTAACAAATGTCTATTAAACTGCAGAGTTATATTGTTTGTCAGATAGACTAAATAATATTTTTCATATGATGTTTGAATTAAAAGTGTTTAAATTGTGGGCTTAATATTGGTTTCACCATACTTTACATATTGCACCTATGGTCTATGACATGCTAATGCATGCATCTGAAGATAGTATTTGTGAAGTAGAATGTCCCTTCCCCCAAATTAATAATGTAACCTGAGAAAACTTGGATTGAATGACATGCACCAGATCTGCTAATCTGAACTATTATAAATTAGCAAGATCTACACCGTATAAATAAAAACCCCTCACCAGGTAATTTTCATGTGTCATGTATTTTTAATATACATTGCTGCTTTCTTAGAAAAACTGCATGATGGGTTGAAACAAAAAAACCTAAAAGCTATCGAAAGCATAAATAATAAAACAAGAAAACATATCTATGTTTAAACAAAAAAAGTTAATGAAAAAATAAAATACACAAAATAAGCCACTCTTAAAACATACACACAAAGGGGAAAAATAAAGAACTTTGAAGTGTTTTCTTAAATGATGGGCAACAAGTTTTCCTTAATGCATGTCATGTTTGCTTGTTATTCACTGTGGGAGAACTAGAATGCCACCCAGACAACAGCCTAATTTTTTAGAGTGTTAAATGACAGCTAAAACAACAAGAACAGACTACCATATTATTTCATGGTAAAAGGATTGATTACAACAGGATTAATTTATTTCCATTATGAAAACCTGAAACACAACAATATGATAAATCGGCAAATGTTTTAACTTTGCTTTTGTATAATGGAAATATTCATAAGAAAATTAAGGGTGCTCCAGTTACAGGGGTTTCCCCATTAGCATGAAAAGGTAGAGGACTACTGTAAGATTGTTCTATAATCATCAACTCCTCATGTATAAGTATTCTCCGATAACAAGTTAGTCTGGTCTGGTGTCAATAGGAATGTGGTTGGTCAAAAGACTCTGGAAAAATATTAAGTAGGCAAAACAGACTAACCCACCCTAATGTTTGCTTTTAGCTTGTAGATAAACAAATATATTGAAATTCTGTAGTAGAAACAATTAAGAAAAGGATTATGGACCAGTATAAGTGAGGAATTTTTCTTTTGGTGTATTGCCACGTTGCTCTATTTTACCATGTTAAAGGTGGAATGGAACAGAGAAATTTTGGTAATGGTGGATATCTATTTTAACAAAAGTGCAATAAACTCAATTCCCACTTTAGGAAAGAACTAAACTTTGGCTTAATCATGTATAACATTGAATGTAGATAAGAACAACATAAAATGTAAAGTGCTGAGATTTGACTCACTGTTAAAAAGTTATGAACTTCTGCATCTCCTTGGTCCCCAAAAGTAAAAGGCACCCATTATTCTGTTTTAGACCAGCCCCCTCCCTCTCTCAGGCACTCACACACGTGTTCTGTGGCACAGGTCTTCATAGAGATGTCTGTGTGCAAGTGGTCAGAGAGGGCATGAAACATCAAAATGGATGCCTTGTAATATTAGGGAACGAGATGCAGGAGCTCAGATCAAGTGAGTCAGATCTCTAAGTTTTATTGTGTTCTTATAAGATCTCTTATTATAATTAAGAGAAAGTATAATTTTTTCCTTTTTTATTCCAAGATGCTTATAGAAATTTACAAAGTAGATTAATGTTTTCTTATTACATACATACTAACCTGCTACCCATCAATAAGACATGCATTTTACCACTATAAAAGGATAAAATAGTTTTTTTGGGTCAAGATCAAAAGCCCCAGCCACCCCTTATATTATATATTGATTAATTTGTGTTTAATTTTCAAGGCATTTGCCCTAAAATCACATTATATTTTAAATAAAAACCATATGCAGAATAAAACATATAAACTACATAGACTACTGTTGAAAGTGCTACATTATTTATATTGCACACACTTTAAAATGTGTATTAAAAGAAAATGTGCCAATAAGTTAAAACAAAAAGCGATTTTTGTGCATTTTCTTGACTAAGTACAACAATTAAATCATGTAGAAATTTAATTTTTCTAGTCTGGGGTTTAATCTGAAAACAGCAGCTGCTACTTCCACTAGTATGCAACTGGTCCTATCACTAAGCAGTATTTTTATAAATACTGAATGCACGTGTGTGTGACTGGGGCTTTATGATGAGGTTAATAACTATAGCATGCTTTTAATAGAGGTAAATATACATTGGAAAGATTTATCCTACAGCTCAAAGAGGGAACAAAACATTTACTAATAATCCTCCAAAGTAGAATATAAAGAAAATCAAACAAATTAACAACTAAAAGGGGTGTTCTCTCACTTCACTCATCTATTTAATGTCACTTCTGTAGGACTCTCAATTACTCAAAATGCAATTTCGATGCATATTAAAGAAAATAAATTTCACTGTGACAATGTTACTGATTGCAATGGTAGGGCTAAGATACAGTGCTAATCCACCCTGCAAAAGTTTTTAAATGACAGTAACTACCTACAACATTTATTAGCAGTTACTACTTTGACATCTTTAACTTAAAACACTTTCTTGAAATCTGTAGCTGAGCTGGGCACTTGTGACTCACAAATAATGAGCATAAAACTTCTCATTTTAACATGCAGAAAAATGATTTGCATAACTTGCAGAGTTGTATCAATGTTTAAATCCTGTAAATATAGATGTTAATCAGGGCTATAGAGATAAATTGTAATATTACCCCCTATTTCTGCAAGCTCTCTATTTAGTAATGACTAATGAAACAACTTTGAGGCAAATATTTAAACTCTATACCATACTTTGCCAACTTATTTTAAAGTTCTGCAATGTATTAAAAAAATGCGATCTATTGAACCGAAGATAATGGTTTACTAAAAACATATAATTTGGTGGGATTTTTTTAAACAAGGAAAGCTTGAACATTAAATAGACATTCCCATGTCGATATACAAATGAAGCTAAAGTTTTATTGAAATAGCTAAGATTTGCACCAACACTCATTTCCTCAAAAAAGACAAGTTGTAAGGCTGTTTCTACGTCTGGCAGATGTTTCATTCAACTGCTTATGATGTTCAAAAACGTGTTAGAGATTTTATTTCCCCCATTACTCAACTACATCGCCTGTAATATAGTAAATTAACAAAACAATTATGTTTACATTAAAATAACTTAAATAAAACATCTTCCATTCATGGCAGAATCAATAGAAACAGTTCTACAAGATTTCAGCTTTATAAAAGTTGATGCTACCCCTTTAAGTTTGCTTCAACAATAATTTCAAATGGATCTTCTATTCCAAGAAGAAAATAGAACATAAATCACCTTACCCTCAAAAAACGAAATTAATAACAGGCAGCTGATCTGTTGAACACCAGTCAGTCCATTAGACTTTTAAAGTGGAACTACACTAAAGGACTCAAGCCATTTAAAGGTGTTACAGGCCAACACTAATCTAAATGTACATCTGGTAAAGCCACACACTTATGTCTAAATAAAGAAAAAAATTGTTAATAAGTAGTTACACCATGAATAACACTTGGGGATGCGAGAACTTGCTGCCGTCTAGTTAATGTCTAGAATCCCCTGAAGCAGCAGAGGACCCAGTTTTTCTGTCATCAGGAATGGCTTTGCAAATGCCTTCTCCACTACAAAAATCACACACACAAATAACAGAGAGAAGATTTCATTATTCAGCAAATGTATTGAGATAAAGGAGGATACAAATGTGAGTGGGAAAGAAAAACAAATGCCCAGACCCCATCCAGACCCTTCTGAAAATTACAAACAAACAAACCACATTCAATCCATGGTACACATAGCATTTACAGAATTACCTACAGACTAAATTAGCTGTCCATTTTTTATAGTATGAACAATATGTTTCCATAAGTGTTAGGAAATTGTGTGGTTTTGCTAAAAAAAAATTAAATATATATATGCATATATATTAAAAGCAACATTACAGCTTTGTTTCAATCCTACATTAACTTCAAATCTGATACATGAAACAAAAGTAAACTTGGCAATACCAGCATTCATGATAAGAACAATATAAACATAAGCAAATGTAGCTAATTTAGCTAAGAAATGCTTATAGTATACCAAGGATTTTTTATACCATATAGTTGCTGCATGCAGTCTGTGCTCTTTCAAAAATATGAACAGTTTCACCCCAATTCCCAGCAACAAGGTAGATAAATGTAGAGTGTACAAACCTTCTGCATACGGTACGACTATCAAAGCTCTGTCAACGAATACAGTATTAGTCAGGTGCTGTGCAACCACTGCAGAGTCTGGATCTTGGAATTTTACAAAACAGACACGAGATGTTACAGGCAAAGGAGAATCACTATAAAAGGAAAAGGAGAACCATAGGTAAAATATATGCTTATGATAAAATGAAATGGAGGACAGAAAACTTATATATGGAGTGTGTGAAAATATATTAATACATATATATATAGGCACTGTTAAAAATCCAGTAACAGCAAAAGAAACAAAAATATCTGAGTTAAATCACAGTAATTCCTGTATAAGGCTGGATTCACACTAGCGGATTTTCAGCTGAGTTTCTTTAATTAGGATCATTATTGTCTATGGTGCAAAACACAATAGCTTGTGTGGATTATCACACAGGAAACAACGGATACTCAGCTGAAAATCAGCTACTGTGAACCCCGCCTAATACTGGTAAAAATGTTACCTTTCAAGTTGAATTCAGGATTTGTAATCATTTTGAATTTATCTTTCTTGTGGCTCTAGCCATCAGGTATCTAGTCCTGTTTCCTAAGGAACTTAAGATGATATATATATATATATATATATATATATATATATATATATGAAGTGCTCCAGAGATTCCAACATAGCTGCAACCCATAGAGAGCGAGGCAACATAATCCAAAGAAAGTTAGGAGTTCAACTTCAAAGACGACGTTTTTATAAGTGATGCATATTGATAGCCACTATGCCAATCTCCAGTGTTACTGGTCCTTTAAGGTGATATTGCCGAGTCAAACAGCTAATACAAATAATTTACATTTTTTTAAGGTTACTTTTTTGATTATATAAGAGTTTATAACATTTATTAACAGACCCACGTCTATTTGGTGTGAACTGAGTGGCACAGTCTGGAACCATGCAGTACAGAACTTACCAGTGGACCATTATTAAAGGCATGAGCACCACATTTCCCTTTGCCCATTTACACGTTACAATATTCAGGTTACATTCACGGGATTGCTATTGTGCAAATTTAGAAACCTAAGAAAAATTTGCACACCAACAAAAGTTAAGAAAAAAAAAAAACACATCCAAGACAATTTTGAAAATCTGCATAATCAATTAATTAAAAAAACAAAACAAAGTTAATGCAAAGTTATAGCTGAAGGAAAATAAAATGTATCTTAAGAAAATAACCATTCTAGGAACACTGTGGCTTAACATACAACTTACATACTAACTGAAAAAATCTAGGGATTTTCCAAAACAAAATGTTGGGCTTTGACAAAAATCTCCCTGGGAAATTCAAACTTCAAAGCCAAATTCTGAACTGGATCATACCATGCATACTGGAGGCTACTCTAAAACACAAATCAAAAGAATACTTAGTCAAAAAAATAGTAAAGCACTGCTGCAATGTGGGTGAAATACTGCAACAAAGGCTAGGTTATAATTAGCAAACTGTTTAATCTGCTTGTTTGACTTCCTTTCCCATCAACTCAGTGGAGAAACGCACTCTGCAGAACATTTAACTAAAGGGTATGCTCATCTATCTCAAAAATTGTTCTGAGAAAAATAAATAAATAAATGGGTCCTAAAGCAAGTACATTTAAAATTATCTACCTGCCTTTCCGTCTGCCCCAAACTCATTTGTGGCATAATCAACCCCCTACTCATAATTATTTCTATAACCAGAAGTCATGTTTAGGTGGCAGAAGGTCAAAACAGATGGGATGTTGTGTAATTTTAAGTTTAATAACTGCAGGAATGCTAAAAATACTATATATGATTGTTATGCCAAGAAAGGTTTAACAAGTTCCATTCACAGAATAGAGAATATAGACTGGAGCACCAAGATATAAGTATAAAATATCACAAGGATCTAGGAAAAAATAGGGCTACATTTGTAGTTTTCATTCAATTTATAAAAAGCTGACTGCTATATTTTTATTAACATCCAGTAACAGGTATAAAAACTAAAGCTGAATTAAATGAAAGGTTTAAACTGATATTTAGAAGCATATTTCTCAAGCTGAAAAAAAAAAGAAACTGCATTTAACTGAACTGGTCTTACTATTCTTATGGATGATATGTCAAAGCACTATGCATATTCAAATTTAAAAAGGACATTTTAAATCTCCTAAAATTATCTTTGTTAAAAAAGGGAAGCTCACAAACGCACTAAAATCTGTAAAGCAAACCATGATAAATATGCCCCCAATTAAAAGTATTATTATCCCTGTAATACTTGGCTTAGGCACATTGCTTACTAATGTACGTCTTTCCTTCTTGCCTTGCTGCTTTCCTATTTGCAGATTCCAGAATCAGGATCCAGCTAGAAATCTGACTTCATTCCTTTATTGCCAATGCAACCACATGCAGAAGCAGTATTAGGGTCACAATAGCACTACTGTCTATGTGCACGCCAGAGAGAAAGCAACAACTGCTGCTAGATTGTGATGTTGGAATCTGCTAAGTGAAGAGCAGCTGGAGCTTAAAGGGGCTGGCAGCAGTGGAAAGAAGATAATACAGTAATGAATTCAATTGAAATCCCTGGGCTCTTTCACTCCTAATCCTACTCACACTTTAGTTTTCCTTTAAGAACTTTAATGGAAATTACCTGTAGAAAATATTTGTAACTTTATTTTGGAATGTATATAACAAATAACTTGATCCTGCATTTATATTATACATTTTTTCTTTAACATATCTTTTAACCCTAGTTTTTCAATGGAATTCTTTCTTAGTTATGTACAGAACAAGAGAGAACACTGATAAGAGGCTCTATTGAGGAGCTGTGGTTTTGGTCAGGAAAAATTAAAGCTACAAAATAACTTTCCAAATAGTATCTAAACCATTTCACATGGATCAATATTTTAAACTGATTAAATGACCACAATTGTCGCAAGCAGAATTCCCACATGCTTTTTTGAAATTTAATTTAAAGAACCGATGGTGCACCATCTGGATAAAGTACTAGATATGTCTGGAGAGAGGATTCTGGTCACTCTGCTTGATGCTTTAGAAATAAAAAATAGAACTAAAACAATGTGAGTTAACTGCAGTCAGAAATAATTATATAAGTAATATAGAATTTGTATATCTGATCTATCCTTATTTCCCTCTTAGCAATATATTTGCTATCCAATTCTTTTTTAAAAGCACTTATTTAAAAAACCAATATAAATAAACTAAATACAAAGTTTACTGCTTATCAAACCACACAGTTCATTAAAGTGCGCCTGTCACCTCAAAACACCAATACTAATTGAGGTTGTACTAATGAAATAAACATTTTGTAAATATATATGTATTTAAAAAATGTACGTTTAAACAGCATTTATCTCTGTCATCTTCCCTGTCAGCCTGCCTTTTCTTTCCTGAGTTGGGTGGGTGGGGCTAAATAATGATTGACATAGCATCACCAATCAGATCCCGGCTAGATTGTGATTTAAGGGATCCGATTGAAGGAGCTATGTCAATCATTATTTAGCCCCACCCACCTCAGGAAAGAAAAGGCAGGCTGACAGGGAAGATGACAGAGAGAAATGCTGTTTTAAATGTACATTTTTAAAAAAATATATATGTTTACAAAAAACATTTATTTCATTAGTACAACCTAAATTAGTATTAGTTTTGAGGTGTCAGGCGCACTTTAATGTTCACAAATTAGCTTAAATGAGAAGTTCAGGTTCTGGATCTATTCTTGAGTTTGCATACATTTAAAAGAAAACAATTGAATGTAGATACAAATAACACAGCCCCAAAATCCATTTCGCAGATTTTGGGTCTGACTAAAGGGTAAATACACCTTCTCAAATTCATTTTGCTACAATTCAAGTTTCATCTCCAAAGTAGCCCGAAATTCACTTCTTATATTTGACTAAGCGGAGTATAGCCTTGTTGAACAAGCGGACAGCAGTGACTGCTGTTGGATGCATTGTGTAACATAGGTGGTCAGATAAAAGTAGAATATGGAGCCCTGACATCAGTCCTCCAATTGAACGAGATGGAAAATCTTAATGTGAAACCATTTTCCAATGGTATTGGGTAATAGTATTGATTAATGTATGCAACATCCTCAAAAGTCCAAAAAACTAAACTTACCATTTAAATTGCTAGTAACCTGTAAGAGCAATTATTCTGTATATCTTCTCAATAAAATATATTTTAAAAAAATTATACATACACACAAACAAAGTAGAAAAAGCCTTTTCAGCTAAAAATGTAATCACTTACCAAATTTCATACCCCCTTCCATACGTAACATCTACTGTTATACATACTTTACATACTTACTTGCCAGTATAGCATTACTTACAATAACCCTTGGCAGGAGGTTCATTAGATCAGTGTTTCTGAAGCTTTTCTTCAGAGCTTCCTTGAAAAACCTATCTTTCTTCTGAGTACCTCTTAAACTTTAAAATTAGGCCAAAATTAGCCCAGAAGAATTAATTCTGAATAGCTCAGAATTACACAAAATATTAATTTGCTTAACTGGAAATTGTAATCCCAGGGCTGCAGGTACCTTTGTAAAGAAACTTGGCATTAGAGCCAATTAATCCATAAATGGGTTCAAAGTCGGGGATACCAAGGGGGTAATTCAGCAAAGAGTGAACTTACCCTCCAATCCTTCGCATCAGTACGCAGAGACTGTTACACGTTCACCGAACGCTTTAAAGGGATTGTAGTCTCGGCGAGGCTCAACTCGAGATGCCTCGTGAGACTGGAATCCCTTTAAAGCGTTCGTTGAGGTCCACGTGCAGGACTCAGAGAACGCATAACAGTCTCTGTGTACTGATGCGAAGGATCGGAGGATAAGTTTGCTCTTTGCTGAATTACCCCCCAAAATCTTAAAATTCCATTTATCTAATTTCTATTTGTTTTATTGGCAATTAAACCTGCTATCAGAAACCCTAAGATTTTCTTCAAAACTTCACAAATGGAACACCATACTGAACAGGAGTTTAAATCCTTGACCATGACCCCCAAGTACTGGGAAAAAATAAGATACATGCCTGATTCTAAGCTATATACAATTCAGGGCTGTACTATGTATCACAAAAAATAGCATTTTCCAGGTATGAGGCTGGCTAGCTCTTTCCTATGGATTGCTTTGCTGGCATGACCCCCCCCCCCCCCCCCCCCCCAATCTAAAACAGGGTTTACTCTTCAGCTGAGCTTTTTTAAATTAGGCTCCTTATTGTCTATGTAGCCTGTGTGGATTACACCACAGCTAACTAAATTTTTTTCCAATGCAGCTTAAAATCAGCTAGTGTGACCCCAGCCTAAAGGTGAAACAGAAAATGTATGTATGCATGTATTTAAGACCATGCTCCTGTTTGAACAAAATAAGAGTTAAGACCCCACCTATCATTTTGTTGTTTTTCTAATGCAGCGGTTCTCAACCTGGGGGTCGCACGACCATCCCATGGGGGTCTAGAACCGCTGCGGTGTCTGCAGGACCCTTCTTATAAGGGTTCCTGTGGGGTGACGTCGGCCAAAAACGTCACCATGTGACATGTGTAGGTGATGACGTTTCGCCCGAATGTCACGTGATGCGCGTAGGTGATGACGTTTCATAAACACATTTTATTTTAGTAGGTAATAAAAGATCTGATTACTAGAACTAGAGTTACACTGATACTAAACAGTAACCCAAATACAAATGATGCAATAATAGGTAAATGCAAAAAAATGCAAATGTTACCTATTCTATATTTAAACAGCAAAATATAATGTATTTGGTTAGGAACTATACAGATCTCTAGTCTAGTCTTCTGACTAATAAACTAGAGAATTAAGTTATAATGCCATACATAAAATTGTTAGATACAGTACCTATTTTACTAACAGTGAAATAAAAATAAGCACAATTCTATTGCACTGGTGCCAATATTTACCACTGAATTTTCTTTGTGGCTTTAAATTCTTGCCCTAATTCTATTGATTGAATTCCCAAGTGTTTACAAATTGAACACTAAGGAAATAAGATGCTATAAGTGAGTTAAGCGTTTAAAGTAAATCTTGACTTGGAATAAAGGATTGTAGGCTCAGGGCATGAGAGTTAGAAAACTAGAAACTTTGCTCTCGCAATCATTTTACTCCTTTCCTTATATTCTCTGGTGTTGAACACGCGAGTCAAAATGGCACAATCTGCACAAACGGCTCGCGTTAAGACGATCATTTTCCAAAACGACTTTAGGCCCACGTTTTATTAGACTTCTAGTTGACTGTAGATTCTATAGAAAACTAAATCGGAAATGGCCCTTGACAAAGCAGCATTTAAAAACGAAATATCCCCCCCCCCCC
>WMED01015063.1:0-13791 GCA_019650415.1 Pipa parva | reverse complement strand
TATACAGTTAGTGGCACATTGTGAGGATGAACTAGGGACAGGGAGACATAGAAAGGGAAAATGTTAGCTCTCAGGAAAACTAATTAAGGGATGCAAACGGCAAGTATTATTTCTTCCCTAAATGTTTTTTTTAACTATTTGTGTCAGCAAATGACTTAGTATAAAAGAGTTCAATATGTATGTGTGCAGTTATATCAGCACTATTGTGTCCCTTTAATGAATTACCTGACAAACCATGATATGTTTGTCTAGTTGGTGGTGACAGGTGCAAAGGACAGGGACAATCTGGTCCAAGCTCCCGGTGATATAATCAGGCTGAAACTGATAGCAGACTACAAGGCCAGCGTAGGACTGGTGGCTGTGAATAAAGGTGTCTTTATGCTGAACAAGAAGTTTAAGATGACTCAGAGTAAGGTAAGAAATAAATGTTATTAAATTGCATCAATAAAAGTCATTCTCCTATAATGTTCCAGAAATAAATGGATTTAGAGAAATGACATGCCCTTGAAATCACTGACTGTTAGAATAGCTAACCCTGGTTCCTCCAGAGATGTTTACATGTCGGACATAAATAAAAACAGCTATTGAATAGTTGTAAACTTAGAAAGCATCCACTATCTTATGCTTAAAAACCTAGATCATGAGTGCCAAATGTAATGCCCAGTGCTTTGGGTCTTACTAAACCTTAATAATGGATTTTTGGGGGTACAGTTTGCCACTGATCCAAGATGGACACATTTTAAACACATTCGTTATACAACAGCCTCTTTGCATAATGACAGCTTCTCCAAATTGAGCTGAAATAAACCTCAAGGTTATCCTTTACAGTGATTTCTGTAGCCTGGGCTCTTGTAAACTCTCTGCAGGTAATTGTTTTGTGCCCTGTGTCTGTATGGTTAACACTGTTAGCGAGAAGTTGATTATCTCCAGTCTCTTTCCCCCAATTGTGTTTATCTCGGTGTAAATCTGTTGTTCAGGTATGGGATTCCGTGGACACGTCTGACATTGGCTGTAGTCCTGGGGGTGGTGCAGATGGTCCAGGTGTTTTTTATGATGCCGGTCTTGCTCTGCAGACAAGCTTTGGTATTGCTACTGAACAAAGATCAGGTAATAATTAAAGGGTTATGTCAGTTTGCTGCAGTATATCCATAACTGTTAAGCCAGTTCATCCTCTTTTTGGGGGTTATTCACTAAAGTCCGAATTGGTGCGTATTGGTGCGAATTTGCCAGATAAAGACTGCTACTGTCACAGTCGCGTCTTTATAAAGAGAATATTGTAGCAGTCGCGACTTTATTATGGTTAAATTGTCGCAATCTTAACATTAAAAAATTGTCGCGACTTTACAATGGGGAAATTGTAGCGGATTTACTATGGGAATACACTGCTTGCGAATTCGACAGTCGAATTCGCACCTTAGTGAATAACCCCCTCTGTCTCTTGCTTAGTGAGCGGTTAGTCAGCCATCAGCTCCATAATTCACCACTTTAATCCGGTGAAGTAAAATTGATGTATGCAACACAATGGGGGTGTTCCCTCCCCCACCAACACCGACCCTGTTTTTTCATAGCAAAAGTATATCACAAATAAAAGCATTTATATTTTGATTATTATTTTCACTATTTGATGTTGAACTAAATCATTTTTTCCCCTTTAGATCCACAATGTGTCGCTGCACATCGCGGGCGACGTTCACTTTTTGAGAATGGGAATAATCGAAAGATCAAACCTAATGAGGGGTATACCGATGTTGGTAAGGCCTACTTATTGTCTTTGATTAGAGATCTCTCATTTTAAAAGGTAGTAATTAGGTTTTCTGTCTGTCGAGCAGTAGACTACCAGACTCTATAGCTGGATCTATGGAGCCTGATAAGTGTTGGCTAGGATGGAAATGTTTACAGTTGTAGTTCATTTGATGCAGTTCACTGTGAAGTCAGTCAGGGTTCCCAAGGAAAGGCCCAGCCAGCCATTTACTGACAACTACTGAGCAATGCAATTGAAGGCCTATTAGGCACTGAGCAATGTAATTGGGAAGTTTGCAGTTTAAGTTTTGCATTTTCCTGGTTTTAGGTGTACTTTATTATTTCTTTAGATCCAGTGAGGTGTGGAGTCAAAAGAGCCCCTTGATCTTCAGGTCTCTTCATGGTATTTGCTGATAGGGCGTTCCAGGTCACACAGCATTCACATGAACCCACTAAACCTTGATTGTCTCCCAATGTGCTTCTATAAAGAGAAGAGATAAGGGCTAGGCTAAAGGGTATGAAAAGTTTGGGCAAAAACAATATTTATATGTGACGTGTACAAATAGAAAGAAAACGTAAACATTAAAATGTAAACATGATTTTGGGATCAGTAGCACTTGCCTCCTGTTTAAACAGTCCTGCTCCCCCTCTTATTTTGTGTACAGGCTCTTCCTTATAGTGCTGATAAGCCCTGCCCTCGGAATAACATCACTCACTATACAAAGAGCCATTGTTGTGGGGAAAACTCCTCCTCCTCTTCTTAGCTAAAAAGCCTGTTCCTAACCATGAGCATGCGTAGATAAGACCTGTCCCACTGCCTGTGCGGTCAGCCGTGGAGAGAGAATCTAATGAGTGGAGGGGGCGTGGCTTTAACCCTACACTGCCCGTACACAGAACTTGTTTACAAAGACAAAGCAGTTACAGGGGGATAATAAGCCCTGCTGAGTTAAGAGGTGAGTTAGGAGTTTCTTAATTGCTATATTGCTTGACAGTAGGTAAATGGGGGCTTTCTTTATAGACAGAGTTTATATAACCATTAAGTAGAGAATTTACTAGGAACCCCTAAAGGCATGAAAACAATATGGTAGGAACCTGTGCACATGCTTTGATACTAGAGAGACATGACAAGTTGATGGAATAATTGCAGAAATGCTAAGATACAATATGAGCTGACATTATCACTTAAGAAAAAACAAACCACCCCTATATATAAACCATAGGATATATGAAGAAACAATAAAAGACAATAATGTATAAAGTTCATAAAACTGGGTTCATAAAGTTAATGTCCAAAAACTTGTAGTGCTGTTCTTCAAAACGTTTACCTCCAATGTCAAAATAGAATAACCAAAATGATATCTGTGAAAGAAGTGCACTATTGCACGTTTCTTGTGCGACAGCTGACGATGTGGAACGGGAGTAAACAGACATGGGTAACTATGCCTCCTAACAAGAACCCGATAGCGCTGGGTTTCCTACTTATCAGTTGTTTGTGACATTTGCTAAGTATGTGACCTGACAGCCCAAATGTCCTACTGTTTTGCTTTTTGTTTTGTTTGTTTTTTTTTGTAACTAGCAATATTTTATTATCCGTTTTTATAACTAAAATTTTCTAGCAGGTCATAATATTACAGTAATTATAATGATAGCTTGAAGTAGGTGCATTGTGGTTTTTCATTTTCTTATGGTAAAGGAGAACTAAGCCGGAAATACTTACTGATCACCTCCATTGCTGACTTCTGCTTCAAGATACAGCCAATCCTTTTTTCGCACTGTTACAGCATCGTGATCCTCTTCTTGTTCACGCCTCCTCTTCAACATCTGTGGTTTTTTTTCTTCCGCGCATGCTCAGAGAAAAAAAAAAATCGCCAGTGTTCAAGAGGAAGCAGGAAGTGAAAAGGATTGCAACGCGGTAATTATATATTGAAAGAGCAGTCAGTGGTGGAATGACAGGAGGTGATCAGTAAGTATTTTCCCCTTTAAGAATCACCCCTAGAGAAAAACTAGTTTAGTTTTCCTTTAATGACATTTAAGAGGCATCATTCACTATAATCTGATTGCTTCTTTATTTCTACAGAATACAATGATGATGACTCTGTGTTTGATGATGACTCTTTGTTGGATGATGATATTGAGTCCAGGACATTGTTTCAGGAGAGCTGGTTATGGAGAGTAGAGCAAATGACAAATACACCTGACCAGAATGGGTTAGTAATTAAATATGTCCTGCTCACACCACTATCGCTCATAGAAATATTTCCTGCTGTCATAAATAATATTTCTTAAAGGAATGTTATAACCAAAGTGTTTATTTTTGTCTTTAAACATTGTATACTGTGTAATCTTTTCTTATGCCTGCCTAAGGAGCAGTGCTTTTTTTGGTAAAAAAATATTTGCCGGCACTGTGACTAACGCAGCACTAACACAGCCAGCCACTGTCTGTCTGAATGACCTGATCAGTCATCAGATTTTCCGGTACGCCGTACCGGCTCATACCACCGCAAAAAAAGCACTGCTAAGGAGTGATTTGCCTGATTCTTCTTCACCAGCAGAGCAGTCCATAAAACTTTGTGACTGTGACACAGGCCATCTTTATAATGAAAAGATATATGGGGCTTATTCACTAAAGTCCAAATTGTTGCGTATAGGTGCGAATTCACCAGATAAAGACAGTCGCAATAGGCTGCTGCTGTCGCAGTCGCATCTTTATAATGAGAATATTGTCACAGTCATGACTTTATTATGGGAAAATTGTCGCAATGTTAACTTTAAGAAAATTGTAGCGACTTTACAAAGGGAAAATTGTTGCAGATTTGCTATGGGAATCCGCTGTTTGCGAATTTGACAGTTGAATTCGCACCTTAGTGAATAACCCCCTATAATTTCACAACCTGCTGCAGGCTGTAGAGCTAGACCAGTGGTCGGCAAAGTGCGGCTCTTTATTCGCAATTGTTGTGACTCGGAGCGCACTGCTGAAGCCCCACCTACGACCACCGACGGCTCTTCTGATTGGCTGTCGGTGGTCATGTGGTCAGGAGAGGGCACGCCTCCCTCCTCCGACAAATCACAAGATAGTTGTGAAATGGCTCCCTCCCAAAACAATTTTTCCGACCACTGAGCTAGACCAAACCATCACAAACCTTATCGGCACAGTGCTTCAGATAAGAGCCCCGTGTAAAGGCAAAGCAATGCATGATAGTATTATAAAGTGCATAGCTTTGATCACAGAAAATAGTAAAATGATGATGATGGATGATTGGCCTCCTATATAAAATAGCTTAACATCCTTTTAAAGAGGATGGTTACCACAAGTGTTATTTTAAGTTGTAGTGGTGTTTGCAGATAATTTGCAGTTGGTATTTTTTTTCCTGTGGATTTGATATTTTTTTAGCTTTTTGCTTCAAACCTTTTATTGTTTGCAAATAAATGGTGCGTTGGCTGCTAGAATTCATGGCCAAAATTTAAAAATAAAGGCATTTTAAAAAAGTTAGTAAATAGTATATACTAGCATATGCATTTTTTTCAATTTTGGGCGGAGTGTCCCTTTAAGTGCTGACTCCACCTACTATTGTTTTCTTTCTTGTCCTGCCATGAAGCAGGACATAGGGTCTATGCCCTGAATTCCATTAGCATTAGGATAGCTGACTTTCTTCTTCTTTTGGGGAACTATGGGAAATATCTCTCAGGGAGCTAAATAACACATCCTCGTCTTTTGCTGGGTTGCCCCAAGTGGGTTTGGTATGGGGTTTACCAGCTTAGACGCTCTTTAGATCATTAAAATGGGTCTAGGAGACCATGAAACAGTTTGCAGTATCTTTCTTCCTATTTCCATTTAGGTTGTAAGCTCTGCGGGGCAGGGGCCTCCTTCCTCTTGTTTCAATTACTGATTGGCACTTAGAGTGATGTATCTTCATGATTCTATGCATGTAATTTACTTCTCTTGTAGTTTTGTTAAGCACTTTTCCCATGTCTGTAATATAATTATATTTTGTGAATTGTACAACTGGAGACTAGCTGATATGTCCATATGTTGCCCTAGTTCTTGTCTGCCATCAGAAATCCTGGAGCCCCCTGCAAGGTTTCTTTTTGGGTGTTTCCTTTTGAGCTTGGTCCCCCACGCTTCCAGTAGATAAAGCAGCACTTTTCTTAAGGGAAGGGAAGTTACCCACATTATCTCTACTTTTCACTAATGTACTAGCAGTGTTTAGATATATTGTCACTCTCTATATATGCACCCTTTATTACTTAAAACATTAGTATACTCATAACATCTCCAGAAAGGCCTGTCTGAGTGACATTTCTAAATGTCTTGGTGGTTAGTCAGATTGGCTGACCTCTGCCCTTATCTCTACTTTTCTAGCACTGGTACCTATAGATTTGTCAACCTAAGTGATGGCCACTGGTGGATTAAAGGTTGGGGTTATGCATCTACTAGCACTCCCTGAAGTTCCTGTCTTTCTCATTGAAGTATTGCCTCTTGACACATTTATTACTCTTAGTTCAACCAACGCACCCCCTGATGTACTGTACATCCTAAGTGCATCTGTAAAAGGCTTAATGGTTGGCACTTCTCTTCATAAAGTCTGGGTTCAGCGATACCCAGAATACATTTTGCCTTAAGTTGTATCTTCTTCAAGTTCTGGAATGTTTTCTCCATATTTTTGAACTTTCTCAAGAAGCCTTCATTGAATTCATCTTGAAGAAACAAATGTCTCTGACTACTCCTCAGAAAGTATGGTATTGGAAATCCAGTGGAAAGAGCCCTAGTACCAATGCCAATGTCTGATAAGAAGCAGATCAGCTTAGTTTGGCAGAACCGGTCTTTCCTACTGACTCTCTATAAACAAATAATTATCTGTAATAAAATCCTGAGGACATAAAATAAAACATTTACCATTACTAATGTAAGATTACTGGTCTTTCATTATAGGACAGTGTAGTCAACCTTATTATGATTGTAATCAAGATTATAGTTTACTTACCACAAGACTAAGTACTGTTCTTCTAACTATCCTGATGACCAAAATGAAGCAATCTCCCATCCACCTCACCAATAGTCTTTTAAAAATGGTGATCTCTGTTCATGAATAGACTAGAAGGTTTTATGTTAGAATTCTAGAATTTTCTAATAGATGTTTTCAAGTCAACTTGTAAGATGATGATCAAAATGATGTTTGATCAAATGATGTCTATAAAAGCCCCAGTATAAAATATGTTGAATTCAGTTCTGGATTTCAATATAGCCATGATAGTTGGTATGGCCCATAGTGCCAAGCATTCTGTGCCAATGAGCTCCTAATATGTAAATTGGGTGCTGGGTGTATTCTGTCCTCAATTCCATTATATTTATACATTCCTTCCTATAAATCTTTTTTTTACATGCTAATCATTTAAATCTGATCTGTTTGTGTATTTTAACACACTTTTGTACACACAGCATCTCCACCAAGGAACTAATTGTTTTCATGGACCCTTCAATCACCACCTGGGAGGTACTGGCTGTCAGCTTGTCTGAAACCAATGGTAAAGTTAACAGAAATGCTTGGGGTTTATTTTAATGAATTAATAGTCATGTCCATTCTGTTTTACAATCAAACTGTTCATGACAACTAATTCACTGTGGGAAAAGATGTGTAGGGATTTACATGCGTTCCCCTGTTTACTTTCAATGTAGAGACTGATGACATTGTCAAGTGGGAGAGATGCCTATGTCTGCCCTACTCCTGGGAGGCTGGGATTGGGTGACAGTGATTGGTTTAAGATTTCCTCTATATAAATGTGAGAAGGACCAATCTCTTTGGTGAAAGGAGGCCTTCAGGTAAAATGGGTTAGAGACTGAGGGGCTTATTCCCCTTGCCATAATTTTCTACCTTGTCAGACTCCAATACTTGGGGTCTGCAGGGCACCACAGGAGATTTAGCGCTGGCCCACCCAAGGAGCAGAATCTAAGGGATCCCCAGTCTTCACCCTTAACCCCCACAAGGGGGTATGGCCTTTGCCACAAGGGGATCCCTAGGTCGCGGCCCCTGGGAGGAGCCACTCACTGGCTGAAGTCATGGCAGAGGAGTAGGAGGGAACTACCGATAGCTGAATCACCAAAGCCAGGTACAAGGAGATAGAGACCAAAAACTGTAGACAGGAAGACTTAGCAGAACACCTTCCAGGGAGAACAGAATGGCAACAGGTAAACCAGGAATCACACTGAGTAGCAGGAATGCAGCAGGATCAGGAAACAGAATACAGGACTCTGAATATCAGGAAACAGGATACAGGACTCTGAATATCAGGAAACAGGATACAGGACTCTGAACATCAGGAAACAGGATACAGGACTCTGAATATCAGGAAACAGGATACAGGACTCTGAATATCAGGAAACAGGATACAGGACTCTGAATATCAGGAAACAGGACTCTGAATATCAGGAAACAGGATACAGGACTCTGAATATCAGGAAACAAGGCCTGAGGATAATGGGAAACAGGACCGGAGAAAGCACTGTGTTACCAGTCCACTGTCATCATGTGTCCAAATTGGTTGGGAATTCTCCACATCACAGAGTTTATTGATTATACGAATATGGGGAAATATCAAATGAATATAAATTCAGACCTTTATTTGACTGTGGATTTTCATGAATAAGCCCTTTAAGTGTTAGGCTATCTCTGCGATCTACTTAGGATATGTAATAAGGACAGTACCTGATTTAACTGTATGTTGTAGTATAAACCAGTTTAAGATTTGAGTGCATAGTTAGGATCCAGCAGATGCATTCTGAGTGAAAAACTCTTGCCATGTCTAGAGCGTTCAGGCCAGAATACTAATTTTTCCCTTGTTGGGTTTTTAATATTTTCCAATCTATACAATGTGATTAGTACTACTGGGTAGGGCTTTTTAAACTGTTAATGATTGTCTGTTTATGCAGGTCTCTGTGTGGCCGAACCCTATGAGATCAGAGTAATGAAAGACTTCTTTATTGATCTGAATCTGCCATATTCCGTTGTAAGGAACGAACAGGTGGAAATTCGAGCCATTCTCTACAACTATAAGAATGACAGAATTAAGGTAAATAAAAAAAAAGAGTAAGCTAAAACTGGGCACGGAATTTAACAAAATTATTATTCTTTTTCATTGTTATACTGTATTTTTAAGTAGATCTTCCCCTCAAAAAAAATTAAAAAAAATAAAAGTCCCCAAGTCGCTGTTAGCAGATTTATTGGAGTAGGGGGCCTGGGGTTGAACTGCCCCCATTAAGGGCCACAGCACAGCAGCAGACAAAATGGTGCAGCCTGCATACAGCAGATTAGTTCTCAGTGGGTGTTCCAGAACGTTAGCAGCCACATTAGCCTTGGCTTTAATTCCACAAACAAACCATTGTCTTTATCAGTACAACCTGATGACCTTATCAGTGCTTGAGATAAAAAAAACCTCTACAAATGTTGAAATTTTTACTATTCAATAAAAAATAAATAATGAAAACTGAATATCTTTAGTCCCAGGAAGCAGTATAAGGATGTCTAGGAAATAAGATTTTGAGACAATATCCCTTTAACTCCATTCTCCTTATGTTACCTGCATTTCCCTTACCACCCTGAATAATCATTTATTCCCTTATAATTAAATATCCTTGTAGTTTTAGTGGCCTTGGACTACAATTCTGTAAACAAGAAGCGCAAAAAGTGACCAATATAGAATAGACCCAAAATCACCAAAAGGCAGATCAGTGAAACTTGTGTGAAGAAAGATGAATATCAATAATGACACCAATAAGGTGAATCACACGTGGTAGCACATCAATAATAGCACATCAGTAGTGCTAAACGCTCACAAGATATGTGTATAAGGACCAGCATATAATGAGACGAATCACTCCAAATAGGCTTTGATCTTTATCCTCAGGATGGAAAGAACCTCAAAAGGCAACATGTGCACGAAAAGCAAAAAAGAAAGATCTCATAGTGTAATCAGCCTTTATTCTTAAAAGTGTTTTAAAAATAACACTATGTACTCACAATAAGTGTACCAATTGCATTAAAAGCCTATCTATAGGCAGTACCAGAGCATGAAAATCGCTGAGACATATAATGTCACCAAAAGTCCAATGACAGGAACAAGTAGAGTGCCGGGGTCTACCCTCTACGCGTTTCGCCTCGCTAATGGCTTCCTTAGGAGTTAAAGTTGGAGTATCCAAGCGTGTGCATGTCATACACGCTATGCGGTTTAAATGGCCGCGGCTTCACCTTCAAGAACCGGAAGTGGATGTGACCTGACACCACTTCCTTTCTCTATGGAGTGCATATGCGTTCCAAATGTCTATTTGAATACTCAGTAGTGTACTTCCTTACAGGGTGGAACGCACATGCGCTCCCACAGAGGATTAGGAAAGGATGCTATTTGTAACACCCATAGCGCAATAAAATTCAATAATTTAAATACAAAATAAAAGATGTATAATGTGGCTAATACTACATGAATGATGTTGAATTACACAAACACTAATGCCTAGCAAAAGACCCAAAGAATATAATACAAATATTACTTTGTCACAATAAACAGTCAGAGGTAAAAGATCATAAATACACACATTAATATTGATAATAATTAAAAGTAATAAATATTAAAAATATTAAAAACAACCAGTATGAATAATTCCAAAAGATAAAAGATAATTAAAAAGAGACAATTTTTTCTATATATTTTGGTTTCTTGGACTACAATTGCTACTGAACTAAAACTATCAGCATCCCCTGCCAGCTGTAACTGTATTTATTCCTGGCTCTTCCAGGACTCCCAGTACTAACATCCACTCTTTCCAGCCTTCCAACACCCCAGGGTTGGGTCACTGCCTACCAAGAGTTGATATATTTACACAGGTTGGGCTTACAACATAGGCAAGCAGTATAGAGAATCAGAAAGCAGACTTGTATAGCTTTAATACTCTGAATCTTTAGAAGAGGGGCAGGAGGGGAGAGGAGTTCCATGTTTTTCCTCTGGAAATAACCCCTTAAATACTATTCATTGGGCAGAGCTTTTCACTGGCCTAGTCCATTTCTGGAGTATCTTCCTCACCCAATTAAATAAGTTCTGCCTAACCTCAACTAATAACTTCTGTAAGGGTTTTACTCAAAGGGATTTGGACATCTCATGGAATAACGTACTGCAACCAGGGTCTTTCTTGAAGATCCGGATTTATTTACATAAAACTTGAACTTAAATACAGCCTGACTTGGCAAAACAAAAAAAAATATATATAACATAGACCGTTCAGGTTTTCTCACAAGCTTATAATTTTATTTTTCCAGGAATCCCTCTCCTTTAGGGTCTCAAGGGTCTTTTCAGTCCAGCCACAACACAGTGCTTCCCTAGTTTGTCTCCAAATGGACCCCACCCACAGGATTTTCCACCTGCCTTTTAACCTTGTGCTACACTACAGCTGGAGCTAATCTTAAAAACTGGGCGGTGTTCCAGCCATATGAACAAATTGTGGGGGAGACGTATCGTCCCTCCCACAGCACACCTTTGTATCCACTACACTTCCTACAGCCTCTAGAACTACACAGGCACAGAATCAGTTGAACATCTAGTTAAGGGTGAAAGTACAAGAATAGCATGAATTCCTCAGCAAAGATGGGCATTCAGCATGTCAACTTTACCATGTTTGATGTAGGAGTTTTCATCCAGGAGACAGACTGACTCACCAGCAGTCACCTGGCTAATTCACCCCATAATCCCTCTTTTTATATGAAAAGTACATTGTATTACTTTCATGATATTCTATAATCCTATACACAGAGAAAACTAACAGAACACTTTTCTATTTTGAAAATGATTTTAATGATTTCTGTTCTTGCAATTATGACACAGGTGCGAGTGGGGCTTAGTTACCGTGATGAATTCTGCAGTATGTCCAAACGTAAGAAGAACTTCCATCAGGTAGTGTGGGTTGATGGCCTTTCCTCTACAGCTGTTCCATTCATCATTGTGCCCCTTGTCATTGGACAGCTTGATATAGAGGTAAAGGCAGCTGTGGAGGGAGTAACTTTAACAGACGGCATCCGGAAGAAGCTAAATGTTGTGGTGAGTCATTTTTGGAACAAAATTCAATAATTTCTGGGTTGTGTATTTGGAGTTATATGCATTGTATAGTATAGCAGTTTGCCAGCATAGGGCAGAATAGTTCAATGTAAATTATATGAATTGTCCTGCATGAATAATGCCCACGTACAACAAAACCTTACAAAGTTCTTATGATCTTATTCCAGCCTGAAGGAATGCATGTTAAACAAGCGTTTACAATGACTTTAAAGCCAGATGTAACAGGAATAGGTAATTATTATGGGATGCGGAATCTTATATTACAATTGTTTTTAGGTTCAATTCTAAATGCTTCTAGCCTGGTAACAAACATTCTAATTATTTATATCTCTTTTCTTGGCACTGCCCCACAGTCTTGAGCTTCCTTCTCTGCTTTCCTGCAAGTCTAATCACCAAATCCAGCTGATGACTAGGGGTGAGGTTAATTAGGAACTAATAGTTGAAGAAAGAGAGGAAAGATAAGATTTTAGATAAAAGGGAGGAATCTAGTGGACATTGGAAAACAGTGAAGACAGTGGCCATGTCATCACTTTCCGTTATTTTAAATTGAAAGCACTGCATGGGAAGAAAATGGAGGGGATTTTTATGCTAACTTTGCATTTTAATAAATATCCCTTATTTATGTAGGTGTGGGTCTTTTGTGTTTATTTATATATCTATTGTAACACTTTTTTTTTTAACTGGGTACCCCACTAACTACATCTTCCAGGTTTATCTGTGGAAGATACTGTAAAGGATGATAACATATTCCGCCCATATTAGCACAATTTCCTGGCATGGGTACCACCACATATTTGTTGGGACCAGTGGATACAAACACAAATGATATATTTTTAGAGCAGTTATACAGTGCAATAGCAGATAACACATGAACTAATTACAATGGCTTAGTAACACACCAGATGGGAGTTCAAGAAGGGAAGTGTCTGGCTTCCCTCTCTGCTCGCTGGGTTAGTCAGGGGGACCTTACTCCAGCCATTTTAATCCCTAAATAAGACAAGGATGTCCACCTCTGAACCCTGTGGTCTATCTATTGAGTAATCCTTGGTGGGCAGAGCTAGTCACTGTCCAGACTGTTCTGACATGAATCTACTGTGCCCTTCTACAGGAGATAATCTTCACTAAGTACAACCAAGGGGCTTCACACACTGGGTAACACTTCTAGTGAGTCAGGCCTAATTTCCCCTGCTGCAGGTGTGAGAGTCCTTCTGCACCACCATGTGCTTCTCCTCTCAGCTTTTGTCTCTGGGTGCTTCCCTATATCTCCTCTGCTAGGGACCTAATTCAGAGACATCAGAGTTTTTGCTGGCTATAGCATGCCTAATCTTTCTAAACTGTATATGCTCACCATGTGTACCTTCCTTTCCAATAGCCGGGCCACAGGAAATACCAATCAATGCATATTATGTTGTTCCTCGGACAGAAATTCACACCATCATCACTGTACAAGGTAAACTGGGATTGGAGCACATTTATAAAGCCTTTAATTAGCCATTTTATTTTATTTTTAATGGATAACATCAAAGATTTCCTTTTTTGTATGAATGAAACTCAGGAAACCCAAAGAGACATCTGGTAGAAGATTTTGATGGCAAAAATCTTTATCACTTAATTGTGTTGCCATTTGGAAGTGGAGAGGAGAACATGATCACCATGTCTCCTAATGTAATTGCCACCTGGGTCCTGGATGCCACTGACCAATGGGAGCGCATTGGTGTAAACTACAGAGCACAAGCTGTTAGTAACATGAAAAAAGGTGAGTGGAAATAATGTAATGAACTAGACTAGAAGCCTGATGTGATGAGGAGATTTGAATTACCGATAGTTTACCGATCTGCTTCCATTATACATTACATAGTGGGGATAACCTTAAACGGCAGTCCCATGCCCTTCACTCCTGGACGCCCAATCGTCTCGGGGATAAATTCGTTAAGTTCTAATCTTTCGGAATACGTG
>WMED01015062.1:0-13791 GCA_019650415.1 Pipa parva | reverse complement strand
AGACGCGAATTCGCACCATAACGCGACTATTCGGACTTTGATGAATAACCCCCACAGTATGTGGTAGCCACAGGAAGAAGCTCTATCCACTCTATCTTTGTGGTTCTTTCAATATTTATACCAGTTCTAGGTCTCTGGTCACTCCATTATAAGTGTGCGGGTGTAATTCTTTTCCTTTGCCCCTATCCCCATTATTTTGGCGAAGGAAAATTGGTAAATTTGGAGCAGAATACCTCACCCATTTTACTATTTTGATGGACTCCAACGTTTGATGAACTGTTGCATTATTGTAATTAATGTGAACTAAGTCCTTTATGCCACTGTTTCAACTTTTCATGAATAAGCCCCAGAGCATTTGCAGGTGTGTGCAGTTTTATGTTGCATTATGGGAAATAAGTGTAGAACTGAGATGAAATATGCAGAAAATTGCACAAAGTCATCATTGTGCCATTAGAAGCAATGCAGTCCCTTAGTAAATTATAGACTTATAATAGACCTAAAATGTTGTGTGCACCATGAAGTGAGCAGGCTGTGGTTCATCCCATTACTTGACAGCTGAATGGACCCCAAATTTCTTTCATCTAACCATCAGATTCAAAAGTTTCACTGAAGCACAGATTCATTTACTTATGCTGCTTTGTAAATCAAGGTGGGCTTGAGTGTAGAATTATTACTAATCATTGGCCAGAATCAGGGGTTTAAGCAAGTCTGTTTGGAAAAACCTATATAATCTTTTTTTTTTTTTTTTCTAAATCACAATGTTCCCTTACTCAATGCATAGAATGTTATGTGGTTAACTGTTCTGTAAAAAATACTACTTTTATTTCGGATTTATTTCTTTAAGCAAGGTTGAGTATAAGCTTCTAATATGCATTGGTTTCAGGATTTCTGTAATTGACATTCATTGAATCTCTTCTTTCTCCTTCGTAGAATAGCTCTTTGGTACATATTCCCCTGAAATCCTAGCTTGTTAGCGACATGCAAAGACAAGAAGACCAGACTTTGATTTATGAAACTGATTTGCCTGTCAAGGCCTTTAAAATGAAGAATGAAAATCATTTCTAGACAATCTGCGTTAAATGATATTGAATCCTGTGTTATTTTTTTTTTTGATAGATAATACTTTGTGATAGTTAAAAATAAAAGAGCTTTGCTTAATAATTATTTCACTTTGTATAACAATTAGGTAAAAAAAATCAGTGCACTTTGTTAAATACTAATACTACATTAAATTTTATTCTTATAAATGACATGTTTTAACAGCATAGATCACCCCTGTGTTTTTGTATTATTATGTAAGATTTAAAATCTTTTGTGAGTAAAATAGCTAGACAAGTAAAATAGACCAGTAAAATAACTAGACAAAATGGGCAAAAACAAAAGACTAGAATAGGCAATTTTCTCAGTATTTGATATTTGTTATATTTATATACTGTATATATATATATATATACAGTATATACACATATATATACAGTATATATATAGTGGTTGATCTACACTTCTCCTATTTGTTATTTGATAAACCAATGAAAACAAAAAGTGTCTATGTTAAAGGTGAATATTTGTGGAAGGGGCTGGTGCTAGTAAGTTAGGTTGCAGAGCCTGCAGCATATATGTGTCCCACCCCCCCACCCACATACGAAGAGTGTTATTTAGTTGTAACAGATAATGCTTATCGGAAAGTTAAGCGCTCAAGGCAAGCTATCTGTTCATTAGTTGTAGCTAGTGTACTTCCAGAAAGCGTGACACCCTCACTGCCTACTAATCATACTAGAAACTCTGTGTGGTGCTGGGATTTACCACAATGGCAAAATCTACTGCATCAGCACATTATGCAACATTACAATAAATTACAAATGTCATTTGAAGGTTAAATATACTTTTGCTTTATTTTCTTGTAAATACTGTTTCTGCTCTTGTAAATACTGCTGCTGCTTCTTATGTGTTGGCTTGTATTCCCTACACAGCATACCCTGCATTACATTATGCATTAATGAGTGGAAACTACCATTTTATTTCTTTGATGAACAAGTTGAGACATGTCACCCAATGACCCCATTGGAATTATGGCTCCGTATCGGTATCGGCTACATTACCATTAACCGTGTTAGTCCAGCTCCTCTTATGCATAGAGCATACCCACTGTTTACTTCATTCACAACATCCATACATATTATTTTCATTTTTGTTTTTTTTTAGAAATGTATTCACAGTATACTATCCTATTAAAGGACCAGTAACACTAGAAAATTGCTATAGGGATTGGTACAGCAGTTATTTCTATGTTGTACTTGTAAAAATATCATCTTTGAATTTGAAGTCCTGATTAACACTGTTTTTATTGTTCTTTTATTTGCTGGTTGCCAAAATAGGACTTTCTGGGGCCCTTCCTGAATATGTATTATCCAAACTTCCATTGAAAACAATAGGACAGAGTGGGAGTTTGCTTACCTAATAAGTAATACATGGCTGCAACCAGTAGTAAGGAATAAAAAATGCAAAGCAATACAATCCAGACCTGAACTTGCTGGCGTATTTTCAGGATGAACTTTTCTAAAAGTGCAGCGCATAAATGTGCTAGTGTGAACCTGGCCTTAATGTACACCTTCTTCAAAAGGTATGATAAACCTCCCTGTAGCATATCAGTAAATCATACATAAAGCAAGGAAAATGCTGCACTCTTAGGCTAAGTTCACACTAGCATATTATGCGCAGTGCATAATGCGTTAGTGTGACAAAAAAAAAATACAGCTCAATGAAAGCTGATAATACTTACCCAGTCCCGGACACACTATCGTATAACGTTCGTGCACTGGGTCCAGAACGCTGTGTGTCGAATTTTGGCCAGTGTATGATACGCCGTGCTCAAAATGCGACCACATAAAAAGAGTTGTGAACACCTAGGGAGAGTTTACACTGTCGTTGGTAAGAACAATAGAAAAATATCTCAGAGTGTATTTTTCTATTTTTTTTCTTTTTTTTTTCTTCCCACTGGCGTATGATGCACTGCGCATCATGCACAGTATGAACCTAGCCTTTCTTATTTCAATCAATCTGATTTTGTACTTATTAGGATATTTAAAAAATGGAGGAAAATGAGAAAGAGAAAATTTGGCACCAAAACAAACTGAAAAGAGCAAAACAAGATTTAGCATCTTGATACATTTACCCATAAATGTGTTATACTAGAAAATTACAGTGCTGGCCAAAAGTATTGGCACCCCTGCAATTCTGTCAGATAATACTCAATTTCTTCCAGAAAATGATTTCAATCACAAATGCTTTGGTAATAATATCTTCATTTATTTTGCTTGCAATTAAAAAATACAAAAGAGAATGAAAAAAAGTCAAATTATTGATCATTTTACACAAAACTCAAAAAATGGGCTGGACAAAAGTATTGGCACCCAAAGCCTAATACTTGGTAGCACAACCTTTAGACAAAATAACTGCGAACAACAGCTTCCGGTAACCATCAATGAGTTTCTTAAAATGCTCTGCTGGAAATGCTCTGCAGTAGAAAATAATTAGTGATCTCTGTAGATGGAGATTGAAAGACTTGGCACTGTCACTCTTTGTGAACTGAGACATTGGATAGAGACTAAGGGGGCTATTCACTAATGTCCGAATTGTTGTGTATAGGTACGAATTCGCCAGATAAAGACAGTCACAATAGGTTGCTACTGTCACAGTCACATCTTTATAATGGGAAGGTCGCGACTTTATTATGGGGAAACTGTCGCAATCTTAGCATTAAAAAATTGTCCCGACTTTACAATGGGAAAATTGTCGTGGATTTGCTATGGGAATCCGCTGTTTGCAAATTTGACTTTGCACCTTAGTGAATAACCCCCTAAAAGTCTGTAGAGTTAGCTATAGATATAAGCAGAGACAAGTAGAGTATAGGTGATACCTTTTATTCCATTTATCTAACAGAATAGATGGTAAATGCAAGCTTTCCAGACTACTTAGGTCTCTTCTTCAGGCATGGTAAGAAAAAGCTTAAGAATGACAAATTTATACAGAAACTGGTTCACCATAGTATAATGTTATCAAGTTTGACATCAGAGTATAGGTGACACCTTTTATTGGCTAACGAAATAGATGGTAAATACAAGCTTTCGAGGCTCCTAAGGCCTCTTCATACAGTATTTTGTTATCCAATCAAAGGTATCACCTATACTCACTTGTCTTTGTTTAAATCTCTGGCTAACACGGTGCACAACTCTACTACCAAGTTTGACATCCTGACATCAAAAAAAATCACAGACTGGAACAAAGCAAAGAAATATTGTCAATCTAACATCAAAGCCCAAAAGTAACAGACTAGTGCTATACAGTGAGATATTATTATCAGTAAAACAACATTGAAAAACCACAAAGTCACAAACTGGCACACTTGTAATCTGTTTGTACCCCATATGGAATGTCAAACAGTTGTTTAAATGTAAATTACAGTAATGAAATTAAACAATACACCGAATAGCGGTATGAGACAAACTGTGTTGTGGGTTAATTGAGCCTTTAGTCCATAGTTGTGTGAGGTGTGTGGCCATTAGAGACTCTCAGTGGCCTCTGTACCAGTTTGTGACTTTGTAGTTTTGCAATGTTGTTTTACTAATAATATCTCACTGTATTCTGCTACTTTTGGTAACAGAGGAGTCTGGAAAGCTTACATTTACCATCTATTCCATTAGCCAATAAAAGGTATCACCTATACTCTACTTATCTCTGCATAGATAGAGACTAAAAGAAACACTGTGTTCATTAGTGTTACTCTTATGTTAAGGATTTGTATCACAATATAGGCTGAATATTCTTTTATACAACAATTTCAGTGAAACAATGTATAGCTAGATTTAATTAGCTCCATGAATGACGACATATTATCATTGCATTTTATCAAAAGGAAAAAGCACAAAAGAAAATATGAATAGAGTCAGAGAACATCTATAACAAACAATAAGAGACATGAATCTCTGGAGGTAGTATTCACCAAAAGGTACATTATAGTAATTTATCAGTTCATGCAAAATAACAATATAGTAAAACCAGGGCCACAATAGCATTTTCATTGGTATTACTGTCACAACATGAAGGCTTTTAGCCCATCTAACTGCCCCTTGTAAAGAATATTAATTGTAAGTTTCAATAAAACAATACTTAAAATTTCAATAATCATGACTTCTCATTACAGTTATATTTGTATCCCTATTATTTAGTGTTGTAAGTAACCAGGGTGCCTAAGAACATCATAACAAAGGACAAATCTCAGTATTGTGTATTGTTAACCAAGTCAAGTGCATTCTTTATTGGCTGCGGAAATTATATGTTAGTATTTGTTGGATTAAGACAGCAGTGTAAGTCAAGATAATGGCAGAAACTTTGAGGCTTTTTTTGGTTAAGCTGGTCAGCTGCTGACTTCTTGACCAATTAATTGGGGCTACTGAACAATGCTTTGTCTAATTAGCTACTATTACCAAATAAACTGTTACATCCAGGGCCATACATAAGGAAACTTGGTTTAAATGGTCTTTGGCTTAAAAACTGTGCCTTGGGAAAAGTCCTTAACCACATAAAGCCCTCTATAAATATATTCCTAGTAGTTGTATAAAAGACCTTTCCTTCAGCTTAAGATTTGCTTTCCTGCTCTTTGACTAGTGCTTTGCTAATATGTTAAACAATACCCAACCGTAGCATTTCTTGTTTTCTGCTTGAATACCATTGTTTCATTAGTTACACTTTGTTATGTCCAGAAGTGATAACCACTTAGGAGAAGGAGAAAGCAGCTGAAACCCTGTAGAGACAGACAGACACTAGGGCGTGGAGTCTAAGGAACCCCCGGTTTTCACCTAGAGCCCCCGCAAGGAGGTTGGGTCTTAGTTGCAAAGGGAACCCAGGTCGCAGCCCCTAGGACTGAAAACCCAAACAGAGTCCAATAGTTAAACTCCAGAGATGGCTGAAACAAGCAGGGTCACTAGGCAAGCAAGGCAGATAGAGAAACAAGGAACTGGTGCTTTAATACAAGCATAAAAACCCACAGGGGAAAACCTATAATCAGGCGCCGGCACCATCAGACAGGCTCCCTTATATAGCAACAATACAAAAAACCAAAGTGGTTGTCTGGGGTATAGCGCCCTAGTGTGGTTTAAATGTAATAAGCACAATTAATGAGTGGGTATGTAATACACAATTGAATAAAAGTTAATATAAAACAAAAAACAATTATTAACAAACCAGGAGTAGTCTTAATCAAAGTCCAGCTGGCAACCAAATGGGATTTACTGCCTGAAAATCCCTTGTGAAGAAAATTGAGAAAGTTGATCCCTGCTGGAATAACCTGTAGGTTGCGCTGGAAATAAATAAAAGGGGAGATCCCCTAGCGTGATATTGTTTAAAATACAAACGGTTATTACAACTTAATGTGCCCAGTAACAATTACTGAGTGATGGGTATCCGTCTTTAGACACAGGTGGTTGGATTCCTTTAAGGAGGTGCAAGGCTATGCTGTGCACAAAAGTGTGATTATATCACATGTATCAAGTGAGATGGTGAAAAAGCCAGTGACCCCCTATAGGTTCTGCACTTACCAGAAAGTGCTTATGTACAAGCACTGCAGGCTCTCAATGGCCTTAATGTAGGTGATGTATCCCAATGACCGTGTTAGAAGAAGGAGCTCACCCTCAATAAGCAGGTACAATGGATATTCTTTATTGACATCACAAATACAATGAGAAAGGGTGGGTAGTCCCCTAAAAAAGTCCAGGTTGTGGACAGTCACAGACTCAACGCGTTTCGCCGCTATCAGCAGCTTCCTCAGGAGTATGAATCAAGTGAATCCCTTATATAGCCAGGGAGCCTGTCAGATGATAGCGCCGCACTGATTCAAAAAGCATTCCGCCGCCGCGTGCGCACGGTGACGTCATCGTGCATACCCGAAGGCCGCGCCAGGGAGGAGACGCAGTGCTTCCGAAGCCGCGATAGACATGACGCTGGAAGGGATCGCAAAGGTAAATAACGATTTCTTACACACTTTTTCTATATCCTTCTAAATTACCATTCTCTTTATTTGCAGACTAGGGTTGTCAGGTTGATTCTCTTAAAAATATGTATACTGACCACTCCAATCCCCTTAACGGTGTGGAAAAAACTATTCGGGTGCTCTGAAAAAATTGTGGATGATTTTATTTACATGTTTTTAATGAACCATATGTGGTTATAATAAAAGGAGTTTTCATTCTACGTAAGGAGTGCCGGAGACTTATGTTTTGTCTATCACAGGTTGATTCTCTTCTCAAGTTAGCTGTATAAACTTTAGGATTTTAAAGAGAATGCAATGCAGTGGTTTTTTTTTCCAGAATGACATGAAATGCTCATTTTGCATACTTAACGCTTCTAAATTGTCTAAAATTCATTTCTGCAGATGTTTATGAAAGATCACATTTTACCGTTTGGATAATTACAAAACAGTTTACTGGAAACAGAAGGTAGATTTGATACTGTTATTCCAATTTTAATGTTCTTTATTATCTCCTGGGAACTGTATCTAAGATACCTAAAAGACAATGCATGTTATGACAGACAAGAAATGCTTTTATTTTTGACTCTTGTAAAGGAGTAACAACCTGCATCTTTTTCAGGTCTTCTTTAATTATAGTTCCTAGGGAAATAAACACAGCATGTCTAAATTGATCCTAATCAACATGGTTATTGCTCTATTGTGTCTTTCACTTTTTTAAGAGCCTAAATCAGTACTGGCTGCTTTATAAATTATTGAGTTGCACCCTATTAAATGATTTTCTCTGTGCCTGCACTAGATAACTTCTAATTTTAGGAATTAAAAACTAATAGGGTATACTATGAAAAAGACAATGATTTTTTCATATCTAACGCCCCTTAGCAACCAATCAGAATCCTAGTTTAAGGTTGCATGGATTGTGACTCTGATATCTGACAAATGACTGCATTTTAGAAAAAATGTGTAGGTAGAGGAATCAAGTTAGATTAATGTATCAAAAGGGAAAACTTTGAGCTGGTCTGTTAACCTATAACAGCCAATCAGGAGTGATTATGTAGTGGTGTATTATAGATCTTTTAAAGCACTCATGTGATTGGACACTATATAGGGGGTTATTCACTAAAAGTCCGAATTGTTGCATATAGGTGCGAATTCACCAGATAAAAACAGTCGCAATAGACGCAGTCGCGTCTTTATAATGAGAATATTGTCGCAGCCGCGACTTTATTATGGGAAAATTGTTGGAACTTTATTATGGGAAAATTGTCGCAACTTTACAATGGGGAAATTGTAGCGGATTTGCTATGGGAATCTGTTGTTTGCGAATTCGACAGTCGAATTTGCACCTTAGTAAATAACCCCCATATGGGTAGCCAGACCTGGGAAAATTTAAGCATAAGAAAGAGGGGGTAAGAGCAAAAAATGTAGTTTTGATCTGGAAAAACAGAACAGCTTGTAAGAGAGAGCTAAAGTGAGGTCATATAGACACTGTATTGTATTTGGGTATACTGTATGTATGTTGGTACTGGATTGTGTTTTGGTATATGTATGATGGAACTGTATTGTATTTGGGTATATGTATGTTTGCACTGTATATATGCAAGGTGTAAGAAATATGATAATGAGAAAAGTTTTTCTATTAGTAACATATAAAAAAATGGTAATTTAGTTAATAAATGGAGTTACATTTATTACAAATGCACATAATTTAAAAGAAGCGCATTGCCTTTTTTAATGCAGTTCCTACAGTCTAAGGCAGGGGGAAAAGTTGCTGATCTCCCAAGTTAATTTTGTCCCCCTATATTGCATAGATCTTGAAGTAATAACTGAATTGCAAATGGAAGATTTTTCTTTGGTCAATACTGGCCTATCATCACTATGTATATGACTTATTTCCACACATTTATTTTGGAAATTTGAAGCCAGTGGAGAATTCTAGTCCAGCACCTTTGCCAGTAACAGTGTGGTGCCTTCAGCATCCTCAGCTCTGCCTACTGAGTTGCTTGTGTATGTATGCATGTGTATGTATGCATGTGTATGTATGCTTGTGTATGTATGCATGTGTATGTATGCATGCATCACTTTTCCCCTTTCAGAGATTCCATATTCTTGATTTTAAACCTCCAACGAATCATTAATAGGGGAAGGGGATATTAGCACAGTCCCAACTTCCAGTATTTCAAATGCAGCCTTCCAACTATTTTTTTTTTTTTTAGAGTTTAAGAAAGTTGTTGAAAAGTAACAAAACTAGAAACATGACACAATCAAGATACTTGTCAGTTTTATATAAGCATCTGTAGAGACACAAGGCAGCTTCCCAGTCTGAACATAAATGCCTACTTTAAGATATATCAGTCATTTTATACCAGAGTTATTAACCCCTGAAGATATTCTTTTAAAACCAGGATTCTGTTGAAAATCTGAAACTTACATCTGGATTATCATTCAGCAGTAAACGTAGCGTTCTAAAGACTGTTGTAAAATTTATAGCATGTCTTTGATTTTAGTTTTTGTGATGCCTACAGGTTATTTGAATGATTTGCCATAGAGAAAAAAAAAGTTTCTCCCTGTGAATGAATGATTTTCAACAGAACAAATTCCCAAAGGGTCAAAGCCTAGTGGCATCTAATAGCAATTATACTATATCCTGCTTCAGAAGTATCTAAAATGGGATGCAGAAATAAACTGACAGAAGAAGCATTCTGGGTAGAGTTGGAGGCCCAAATCCTTACTATTATTTTTTAAATGAGCTACTGGACATCTATGATAGGGGTGGTATCTTTTTTTAGCTCTGTGGTCAGTAGTGTCCATATCCATGCCACAAATATTATGAGTAGTTTTTAAAAATATATGTTGTATGAAGTACAACATTCAGTGCCGGAAAAACTGATACCTAAATTCTTAGAATATTTTGATGTTGCTGGTACATTGTTATGACTTCTTGATGAATATTATGTGGGTTAGATCAACATTGACAATCAGTTACTGAGGATTAGTAACCCATAACAACTAATTAGCTGTTAGCATTTACTGATATATACTGATATAAAACTTGAAACCCTCTCTAGTGCTCCAAGTAGCAGGATTTAAGTTTGGTTTTAAAAATATTTGGAGACTGGTTTTGGTGGAAGTAAAGAGATATAGAATTTCATAGATATGGTACAAAAAGACAGAGGGATTTAAGATGGGAAAAAGCAGTACTGGTGAGTGGTGTGTAAAGATGATTGATTCATGAGGAATTGGAGCAGGAGGTGATTAGAAAGAACTAAAGAGAGGTGGAGGTTGAAAAAGAGAAATGAGGTTGAGGTGAGAGAGGGGTGGGTCTGATGCAGGTGGGAAAATGGGGTGTGGATGAGGTTGATGTAAAAGAGGAGTGGGTCTGATGCAGGTGGGAGAATGGGGTGTGGATGAGGTTGAGGGGAGAGAGGTGTGGGTAAGATGCAAGTGGGAGAAAGAGATGTGAATGAGGTGGAGGTGAGAGAGGTGAGGGAATGATGAGGATATATGGGAGGTAGAATTAGGGCGCGCGGACCCCCGTGTTTTGTCCAGGTTTGAGTTCTGATCTATAGCTGTATTTTGGTTTTGCTTAGATTTTATTTTATAGAGGATTTTGTTTTGTTTTTGGATATTTTTATAAATCGAGAAAACAAAATATGACAAAATTCCAAGAGGGTTCCATGTTGTCTGCAAAGTTCTTGTGCTACATCTTCTTTCGTGATCCTCTGCTACCGCAACTAATTGGGGAACTATGGATCCTACCTGAAAGGGAATTGCCCATAGACTTGTATTGACAATGAATAATTTTTTTTTCTCCAAGATCCATTGGACTACTGCAGATCAATTTTATTTTAGGTTATCCAATGAAATTCAAGCTTGCCTTAGATCTGCAGTGTTAGATTTCATTAGATTCACCTGAATCAGAAACGTACATCCCTAGTTAGAATAATTCATGTATACTGTGATAAACTGCCCATTAATCTATCCATCAACTTCGGTACATTTAAAATATATTAGATTATTGCATCTCTGCACATGTGATTACAATGCTTAGTGCTTGCTATACAATGAGGCTTTTAAATACCATTAGAAGAAATTAAAGATTTTTTTTTTCATATTCCAGTGATGGGAAAAATCAGATTGTTGTACAGCTATGAATTATAAGCTTGCTACTTTTTATTCACTTCTTTCCCTGCTGCTGGCCAAGGGATATCTCAGTCTGATCACACAGGATAACACAAGAACTAAAAATATCATATAACTAAGCAAAGAAATAGCCAAGTTCAATATATTATAGAACACATTATACAAATACCTATGCCCTTTTCTTACCCTGTAAGGCAGCCTTTAATATTTAATAGAATTTTCTATTTCCTTTTATCTATGAAAACTGGTATGCATTTTATTAACCCACGATTTACTTCTTTACTGATTTTGTTCTGTTTCAAATTTTGAGACAAATTTATCAAAGACTGAATTTACATGAGAAAAATGAATTTGCAACAATGTGCATCAATTCACAGAGAGTGTAAGGACTTCATTTTTGCATATTCAATATTCATCATATTGTTGCTGCAAACTAATTGCTGCATAGTAGTTTATGAGCATAGCCATCATCAGAATTGTAGTGAATTCATCATATATAAGTGTATTGTTGCGAAGTGATGTCATCTTTAACGTAGATCTGTTTAAAGAAGATAATGCAAGCATAACAATCTTTTTTTTTCTACGTTAAAGACAAGATACATTCATGCAATATGCATTCATTATCATAAAATGTAACCAATGTTACAGTTTTGTGTTTTCATCACCGCTATTGTCACTGAAGAATTGTCACATAAATTATAACAATTATTTTTACATTCATTTGAATAGCAAATTATTCCTAGCTCATACTGGCACTTGGTTAAGTGAAATGTTGTTAGAATACAAACAAGGGCTCTGATATAAGCTCCCAGTTTGGACGCAATTTCCTGTGTACTGCAGTATAGTCAGATGAATAATGATAGGATGAATAGTCATGTATAATAATGCAGATTTCGCCAGTGAAGTTTAGTGACTTCACTCTCACCATGTTCCACTACCTGTACCAAATAAATATTACACCCCTTTCTATGTCATTGTGTTCCTCAATGTTAATGCTGTAACTTAGTTGTAGTCTTTACTGTCACTTTCTGAATGAACAGTCGCTTTATGCTACACAGGAGTCCTGTCATCAACTCCCTAATTTGCCACTTTGATCATCCACAGTGAAATTGGCACAATCAGAGCAGTACGCCTTGCTGAATTTGCCAAATGACAAAACTCCAACACTTGGTAAATAGGATTAAGTAGTGTTCACACACACAAAAGTAATGCAAAGAATTCCATAAGTCTGCGAGCATTGTAAGCATCCAAATTTGTCACATCACAGAATTTTGAATAAGCAGAGATGGAGAAGTGGCAGATGAATGCAAATTCAGACCTTTTTGCAACTGTTTCAACTTCCATGAATAAGCCCCTTGGTGCCAAGTGGTGAAGACTAACATAAAACAGATAGGAGGGTAATAAGTGCAGTAATCAAAGTGCTGTGTCATTTGCTTATGAGTGCCAAGCAGAGACAGCTAATTAAATTTAAAATAAATGAATGAAAAACTTGAAACCCTCTCTAGTGCTCCAAGTAGCAGGATTAAAGTTTGGTTTTAAAAATATTTGGAGACTGGTGTTGGTGTAAGGAAAGAGATATAGAATTTGCAGTACTGGTGAGTGGTGTGTAAAGATGATTGATTCATGAGGAATTGGAGGAGGAGGTGATTAGAAAGAACTAAAGAGAGGTGTAGGTTGAAAAAGAGAAATGAGGTTAAAGTGACAGGGGGTGGGTCTGATGCAGGTGGGAAAATGGGGTGTGGATGAGGTTGATGTAAAAGAGGAGTGGGTCTGATGCAGGTGGGAGAATGGGGTGTGGATGAGGTTGAGGGAAGAGAGGTGTGGGTCTGATGCAGGTGGGAGAATGAGATGTGAATGAGGTGGAGGTGAGAGAGGTGAGGAAATAATGAGGATGAGAGGGAGGTGTAGATGAGGTAAAGGTAAGAGGAAGGCGGAAGTTAGAGAAAAAGAGGTGTGCCAGTGGTGGTTAGATATGGGGTATTTGGAGGCAAGAGTAGGAGTTGGGAGGGTGAGTGAAATAGGGTAAAGGCATTGAGGAGTAGTGGAAGACCTACATGGGTGGCAGCAGTCATGGTGGCAGCTGGGCCCGATTCTCCAGGAGAACAACAGATGTACTGTGCTATAGGGAGACTGGGCCCAGGTGCTGATCATGAGAGGAGATCATGCACCCTCCCCAAAGTTCCGCCCATGTTGAGGAGGTGCAGTGAGACTATGCACAGATTATAATATGCATTATATTGACTTAGGAGCTATGGGAGATTTACCTTAACAATTGAGTATTATAACAACAATTTACCTTAACAATTGAGTATTATAAAATTTAATATCTCTCTTTTAATGATTTATACAGATAAGTACAATGGCTGGTTTTTACTCTGTCATATTCTTAGTCATTATACATTGTAGGAAATCACTCAAGTGCTGGAACAGTTTAACATACCATAAACAGTAAGTTTCTTTCATATTCAAATGTTTAACGGATAATCAAACTTAACACAGTCTTTCTTTGGCAAAACAACAGTCACTTCAAAACATAGCAATTTTTGCCTCCTGCATCTCACTAGAGCTTCAATCAGTGATTCTATTTAGGGGGTAATTCACTAAGCTCCGAAGTGAGCTGCGTACTG
>WMED01015061.1:0-13791 GCA_019650415.1 Pipa parva | reverse complement strand
CACATCAGTGTCATTAACTTACCAAACAATATTACGCGAGGTACACCTCGATCTTTCATTAATTTTTTACTCCAGCGCATCCTCATTCCATACCAGCGAAACATCGTTACATCTTTTCTGTCAGTCCACTTCACATTCATGGATTTGCACCCTGAACCTGAAGCGTACAGGTGACCGCCACTGCAACCCTACAGTAAACAATGATGCCTACCTAATAGCTGCTGTTTTGTAATGCTGGATTTGTTTAATAATGTTTGTTAAAAAGACAAGCAAGGAGTAAGGAGAAACAAGGAAGGTCGTTTGGGTCAATTATTAATGAACTAAAGTCTTGTGTTTAGGCTAGAAATGTTTAGACCAGGTGAGCGAAATTTACGAAAGTCGAAAATGATTCTTTTTTAAACTTTTTCGCTTGTTTTTTTACCACAAAAACAGGTGAAAAGGTTGAACAATTTTAAATTTTTTTGCCCGAAAATCTCACTAAAAATGGCTGAAAATTGTCAAAAACATAATTTTCAACCTATTTGCCTGTTTTTGCGGCAAAAAATGGCTGAAAAAAGTCATTTTCGACTTTAATAAATTTCAATGTACTGTATAGTAGCCCTATGAGACAAATGGTTCACACCTATGAAGGTGTCAGCTCATCAGCTCTGTAGTTTTCTGTATTGTGTGTACCGCACATGCTCATTGTGCCTTGTTTCCTTTAGGTGTGCATAGATTAGGAACTGAGGCAATATAACCTGACTCAAAATTAAAGTTATAAGTATCAAATAAATCTAACATTGGCTCATAATTTAAAAATAAAGAAATATTGAATTATTTTCAAATCAAACAAAAGAACACTTCTCCAGCCCTGTCCTCATCAACACCCACACCTGTGTTAATGGAGCAATCACTGAAACGATGTTAGCTGGTCCTTTTAAGGCAGGGCTACAATAAAGTTGAAATGTGTTTTGGGGGATGAAGTTCATTTTCTAGGCAAATATTGACTTTGCAATTAATTGCTGTTAAGCTGATCACTCTTTATAATGTTCTGGAGTATATGCAAATTGCCATTATAAAAACTGAAGCAATAGACTTTGTAAAAATTAACATTTGTGTCATTCTCAAAACTTTTGGTCATGACTGTAGACTCTAGACTAAGGCTGTCACAGAAGATCTACAGATATTATTCTGCAAGGAACCCTAATTGGATCCACCCTGTGTTTCCCTGAGATTTAATTTGTCTGCTCTGCTTTGTAACTACACTAGTTTAACTGTTGGATTTGTAAGTATTGTTTCACAATAAAAGTGATACAAAGTGTGCATCTGGTGCACCATGTTTTATCTTTCTGACCTGTTTATAGGAGTCAGAAGGAGAGATTATGGGGCTCCTACAAATTTGGCCTAAACCTCAAAACACATTGTACTCTTTCACTAACTTGAAAAAACAGCAGGTAAAAGTGTCAGGAATATGACTTACTCTCGTGGTTGCTGTGTCCTATTGTGGTCACGGTATTCTGACATTCTGGCACATTCATGGTCCCGCCATTTCAGCTTTATAAACCAGTCCTCTACATCAGTGCCAAATTATAAGACACCATTTGCTGATCCTGGGTGTTATCTTGCTTCCTGTTCTGACTTGTGCCTGTTTTCAGGATTCGATTGACCTTCTCCTGCCCTGACCTTTCTACTCTGAATACCTACCATTCCTGTCTGCCTCCTGCCTTGACCCTTGCCAGTTTTATGACCCTTCTTCTGTCTGCAGCCTGACCACCAGTGGACAGCAACCCTGGGTACACCAAGGCCACGACCTGGGTACACCTCCGCAGCTAACACCATACCTCCTTTTAGTGGTCTAGGGTGAAGACGGGTATATCTTAGACTACATGCCTTAGGGTCTGCTGGTGCCAAGTCTACTGTGGTACTCTCTAGTACCAGTTTCTTACTGCTACCTCCCACTCCTCCCTACCAGATTACTGCTCTGGTTCCTGATAATAAGGACATGTGAAAATGTTTCTGCTTTATATTAAGTAGAAAAACAGATGACAAGAAATGTATTACCCTTACTAAATATCACTAATGGAATACACATGAAATCTCTTGTGAATCTTGAATGTTGATTTTTGGGAGCCCCAGTCATAGACTAACTGAAATAAACAACAGTTTTTTGTTGTTGTTTTTACTTAACACATTTCCTTTAGTCTCCCTTTTTATTCTTGTGACCTAATAATCAATAATGACTTCAAAATGATTTAATCTAAGAAGCATAAATTAACCTGGCCTTTTAATGTAAACAGAAGTAATTTTCAAATCGTACAACAGATAAGGGCAAACGCTGCAGGGGTATTTATCATTACAAAGGAGAATGAAGTCGTCTTAGGAAGCAGCTAAGTAAGCACGTCTGAAGACTCTGCATGTTGCCTGGATACAGAAAGTTTTCTCTGCAGTGGCACGTGTCACTGTAGGCAAGTTAGGAATAAATGACATTCAAGACTTAAGCTTCACCCCTGAGAGGATCAGGAGAGTTCATAAACACATCATGTTTATCCTCATAAATCAACAGTTGATGTTAAGTCAACTCAGTCTCACATGGCCAGTGTGTAGTAAAACACACAAAATATCAATTAATATGTAACAACAGGCAGATAATAGTCAAGGTTTTCAATTCTTCACTTCAGTGTCTGTTGCTCACTGGACAACCAGAGGGATCACCCCCACCCACTCTTTTTGGACAGTCCAAGAAGGTAGACCTCCAGATTGCTCCAAATCTATATTTTTTATTGAGTAATCTTCACATACAACAACCTTTTGGGGGGAACCTCCCTTCATCAGGTGTCACTATGTAATGCAATGTAATGTTAAATATAATGCAAACCATTCTACAACTCCCATAATCCTGAGGGAGTTATTCATCAAAGAGTAAACGCTTATCCCTAAATTAGTTTACATCAATTAGCATATTGGGGGGTTGTTCATCAAAGTGTGAGTTGTCACGTATGAATTAGCATCCATTTGACACGTTATTATGATCACTGTCTTTTTCTTATTTACCAAGGGTTCCACTGTGTAAAAGTGGCAAATTAGCCAAGGTGTACTGCTCCTAATGCTCCAGCTTGATCAAGCAAAGTAGGGGGCTGATGCCAGGACTTCAATTTGGCATAAGGTGACTGTGCACTCAAATGGAAAAGAAAATATAGAAACCAAGTGAAAATATGAACTTGGAATACTGTCTTATAGAAAGGGACATAAATTACACTTGTTGTAGTTCAGGAGAATTTAATACATTGACCATAGTGGGGACCAAAAAGAGACAATGCCCTTCCTTATAATCAATCCTGCCTGTTCACAGTATTTTAAAATGAATTAAAAAAATACATAGTAATAGTGACAGTACAGTCTTCTGTAAACAGATCTGTGGGAATCATGGGAAAATTACATTGCTTCACCTGGGAGAATTTGCATTGATACTTTGCTCGATGTAATGTAACAAATTTGTCACAAAGAGGCATATTGTAGACGAGTGGTGTCATCTTCACATGGTTCTGTCGAAAGGAGACAATTCCACCATCACTATATTTAACTAGGTTAGCAACTACATACTGGCAATATACATATATCCATTTTGTAATATTCTGCTTCCCAAATATTGTCACTGTAGAATAGTAGCATAAATTCTAACTTTTTTGTTTTTACTTAAATTTCAAATGGCAGACAATTCCTAGCACATGCTGGCATCTGCGCCCCGAATTTTATAAGTCTTCCGAGTAAAATGTAACCACCCCCTTTGTTTGGAGAACTCAAATCTGCGTATTCACGCGGGTAAGCCTTGTCACTTCGACCAATGATGAATATCCAAATATTCACAAATTTGTGTTAAAAAGACACAAAGTGAAAATACAACTGATGTGAAGTTATGAACTGTGGGAGAATATGTGAAGTTGGTATTTGTTGCAAATTCACACATATCTGGACAATTCCAAAGCAGTGGTGTATTGTAGCAAATTCAACCTAAACAGGCATATTGTTGTGAAGTGATGCAATATGCATGCATTATTATAATAAAGGAAAATATTGCTATTTTGTCAAATTTTGGTAGCAACTATTGTCACCAGTAATTTTTTGCATTAATTTCAATAGTAGACAATTCCTAGTTCATACTGGAAATTTGGCTCCAGTCGAAGTCTTTTGAGATAAATGATGGCAGTATAATAATAGCAAGAGCCCTGCAGTAAGCCCCCTAATTCACCGCATTCATCTGGGAAAGTCAAATTGGCAAATTGACACCAGTACACATTGTGCAAAGGCACACCTTTATGAATGATGAATACCCAAAGTGTGGTGAATAGATGCAGAGAGTAGATATACAGGTGGCACAAGGCTGAATTGATCACAAATTCACAATAAGACAGAAAATAATGATTATTGGTGACTAAACGAAGGTGGAGCAACTGGCAAATTTTAACAATTTATGCATCTACATGACTATTCATGTTGAATAAGTCCTACCCCCCCATCGGTTTCTCCTTTGGCATTATAATATAAACCAGCAGGTGATGGCATTTCCCAGAGACTGACATCCTTGAAGATCTAATGATGGAATATTCAGAGTCCTCTACAAAAGCTTTTTTATTTAATTTCCCTAATAAATATAATTTAGAGAACACATACATTATTTGATAAATAATATGGTTATTGTATTATTAACTGACTCCCCTTTTTTCTTAATTTGAAGAGCATTAACATGACTGCATAAAATAGAGACAGCATTTATTATTCTGTTTGCTATATTAAACATGATATTTTCCTTGTTAAAAATACAGACTGAAGGGATTATTCACTAAAGTCCTAACTGTTGCATATAGATGTGAATTCGCCAGATAAAGACAGTCGCAATAGGCTGCTGCTGTCACAGTTGCGTCTTTACAATGAAAATATTGTTGTAGTCGCGACTTTACTATGGGAAAATTGTCACAACTTTATCATGGGAAAATTGTTGCGACTTTACAATGGGGAAATTGTAGTGGATTTTCTATGGGAATCCGCTGTTTGCAAATTCGACTGTCGAATTCGCGCCTTAGTGAATAACCCCCTGAATCGAATATGGAAACTGATGTCAAGCTGTCAAAACATAGCATCTATGCTCCATTAAAGGAATTAAACCAAATGCCCATTTTAGACAATGGAACAATAGAAATATCAGATGGTTAAGGAGAACTAATAGAAATGAGACTTTCACTGTAACATCTACTTGTGGGTGAAGCATTTCCATAAACTATTACTTTTAACAAAAACCTTTGGCTTTTTCCAAATTCCCATTATTTGTTCTGACCTAAGTGGCTCAATAAAGGACATGAAATTTATGGTCAGCCAGTTTTTTAAAATTACAATAAAAATCACATATTTCCTGTGAATGTAAAGCATGTTCCATCGTTTGTAGAGAGGGCTATACCCGAAGCACTCATGCCATGAAGAAATAACGTAACTTCCTTTTCCATTATCACAGTTCCCCAGGACAACTTTAAATGGGTGACTGTAAGAGTCATGTACCTGATTTTCCTTGAGCCAGAATGAGAATATTTAAAATGAGCATCGCATCTGACTGGTTGCTTATGTCTTTTTACATCTGGACGTATTCTTTGCTGATACATTTTTTGCACAATAATTATTTGTTCTAACTAAAATAGTAAGACTTTATTAGCAACAGCAGACAGAAAATATCTCTCTTTGCACAGATGATAAACAGTTCAATTCTATCTACTCGTCAGCATCAGAATATTTATTTCAGTTATGTTCCAGTAACAATAACATTTACTGCATCCTTCACGTTTTAAGACTGAAATAATCCTGGATTGGAGTCCAGGTCTGCTTTTGGGCAGTATAATTTTCATGTCAAACACAGCCACCATCTTTATTATAGAAACTGTGCTGCAGGGCACCCTGGCCACTGCAGTAAAAGAGGTAAGTGGGGTTTCAGCGCAATAAAGAAGGTAGGTGGGGTTTCAGCGCAGTAAAGGAGGTAGGTGGGGTTTCAGCGCAGTAAAGGAGGTAGGTGGGGTTTCAGCACAGTAAAGGAGGTAGGTGGGGTTTCAGCGCAGGTGAAAGGTACACACTGGCAACATTTTACCTATGAACTTTCTGGGTGGAGTTCCATGTAACAATTGGCCAGGGCAGTATCTCAGGAACCCAACTGCTTTTTGAGAAAATTACCAGCCAAACTTTGCTTCAGAAACAAATTTATCCTACTGCTCATGCTTTCTTACTGTAGTCCCTATGGCAGGAGCTGAGTCATGCTGCTGCTGCCGCCATCAATTAGTCCACTTCCAGTCCTTGTTGGCTCCAAGAGTTGCTTTCTGCTTAGATAAACCTGCCTCTCCCTTACAGTTAAATTGACTCCAAAATATGTTGTACCTAGGCCTAACAGCTGCACGAGGGACCCCTTCTAGACAATGGAGGCCCAATATACACATATACAAGCACTCCAAACATTTTATGAACAGCACATATGCAGAGCTGACGTACAAATTGAAGACCCTTCTCAAAGACCAAAATATTCAATATGTAGATTACATTTAAATCATTAACTAGGGTGAAAAGGTTTGGGAGTCCTGATCTTTTGAACAGTATTCATATACCCTGTATGCATGCTTGTGTTTTAGGAGGTGTATCAGTAGGTGTATGAGATGACAATTCATGGTTTTGTACCATAGAGAAATCACAAGTCTTTTACTGTTATTTAAAAAAGAACTATGGTATCAATTGATACCTGATTGATCTACCGGCAGTACAGTAAATGATCAGTATTCATCTGACTATGCACTTCCCAGGATTTTCAGATGAATACATTGCCACTCATCCTCACTTCCGTATGTAAGTGACGTCAGCCCCTGACATAGATCTCCTCCCTCCCAATTTTCACTGAAATTAACCGACTGTGCATGCATACAACACATTTCAGTGGTAAAACAGGCGAGATTACTTGTGATAGATTCTGCAGTCAAGCCTGCTCTATCTGTAGTTGTAAAGACAATCCAAAAAAGAGGTCATATCAAAAATCAGACATCATGTACTTGAAGTAATAGATCTTTAAGGAAAGATGCAGATTGCATATGAGATCAGAGCAGTAACAGTTTAAGGGGGATGCAAACTGGGAAATTACCTAGGGCCTCTAATATGTAAGAGAGACCCCTGCTGTAAACAAATTCATGCTGTTCACTCATTCTGTCTGACACCAGCCTGACAAACACACCATGTACAAATGAGTTAACTGTTGCCAGAATAGCAATCCTGCCGTATTAATATTAACTGTATGTTCCCTGTTGTTTCCTATCCTGGTGATGCCTTGTAGTCTTTAATCTGACAACTGTACTCACCCTACTCTAACCTATACTTGTATCTCACAACTATGCTTCCCTTTTAAAGAAAACATTCAATATACACTGTTTATAGCAGGGGTCGGCAACCTATAGCTCACAAGCCAGATGTGGTTCTTTTGATGACTGCATCTAGCTTGCAGACTGTAACGAGCGGTGCACGTAGCTGAATACCAGCAGGCGCTATAGAGACATAGCTCTCTCAGCACTTCCAGGTTCCTAGACAATTCAGAGCCGCTCACATCAAATATGACGTGTTTGCTAGCCAATCTAGAGCCGTTGATGTCAAATTCAAAAGGGGCTGACCTTAGCCACACTTAATATAGCTCTCCGAGCCCAAAAGGTTGCCGACTACTGGTTTATAGGTAAAATGTAAAATGGCTTCTTGCCTCACAAACAATAGAAACAATTGATGCTGAAGGGTCTAAGTGGCCACACCCATGCACTAAATGAATCAGCAATTAGCTAGTAGTTTGACAGACCTTCTCCTCTACTTGAACATCTTTCTAAACTCTACATTGTTGTCTATCTAATAATACTATATTTTATTGTGTATAAATTATATATTTATATAGTCACATTTGTGACTTTTCGCATTCTTTTTCCATAGCATGCCTGGTGAAGACCTGAGTTGCCTTAAAAGCTTTTGATTTCAGTATACTTAGGGGGTTATTCACTAAGGTGCGAATTTGACTGTCGAATTCGCAAACAGCGGATTCCCATAGTAAATCCATTACAATTTCCCCATAGTAAAGTCGCAACAATTTTTTAATGTTAAGATTGCGACAATTTTCCCATAATAAAGTCACGACTGCAACAATATTCTCATTATAAAGACACGACTGCAACAGTAGCAGCGTATTGCAACTGTCTTTATCTGGCGAATTCGCAGTTCGGACAATTCGGACTTTTGTGAATAACCCCCTCATAAGTCTACTATATAAAATGGTATCTCTCTTATTCTGCTTGAATTTGATTATAACACAGTACAACCATTCTAATGTACACAAACACAAATTCCCTATGTAGGAAACTGAACAAACAGAACATTCTAATGTCCCCAACCTGAGTGCATAATCCAGCCATTAAGGACCAGCCATCAGGGAAATGGATGACTACTTATAGCTACTAACAAGACTCAGTATTCATCATAACAGACAAGAATATGCAACATCATTTCCCAAGCTCTTCACAATAATCAAGCTCAGTGTTGTTATGGAAAGCAAAGTAACGTGGCATGCGATTATCTAAATCAAGAATTATACTTTGGGAAATTACTTATAGTAATTAAAGAGATTAAGAACTGTCAGCTGTCAGCATGAGATCTGTGATGGAATACTGCACTGGAAGAAGCCAGGGACACTTTGTGTGTGTTGCTGTTTTTAAATATTAGACCAAAGTAGGTGTGGGATATACTGAGAGAAATGAACACCCACCGCCAAAATAAACATCTGCTATATAACTTAGCAATATTTTGTAAGATTGTTGTACTGTGTATAATGAAACCGCAAAAAGGTAGAAAAATAATCATACCTGTAACTGGTACATCTTTAATAAGTGCAGCACCAGCACAAGGACCAGTTAATTCAGGAAGTGTTTCTGGTGGGACACTAATTGTCAGACACCAGACCCATGTATGCAGGAAGGTCCCAGTTTCCATGCTAATTCATTAGGTGTCCAACACAGGCATTTTTCTAATACAGTGGTACCTCGAGATACAAACTGCTTGGCATACAAATTTCGTGAGATACAAGTTGCGATTCGGACCGTTTTCCTGTTTGAGATACGAGCTGAAATTTGAGATACGAGCTGTTGGGGCCGGAAAGGATTCATTTCATATGTATTATTTTAAAAAGGGATAATTGGTTTGAGATACGAACTGTCTTGAGTTACAATCTCGGTCATGGAACGAATTAAATTCGTATCTCAAGGTACCGCTGTTCTCACTGTTCACTGTAGGTACTATACTGTTCTCATCTTTTCGTTTCATTTTCTTATTACCTTCTGAGTTTTTAATATTCTTTTAATATATAATCCTTGGCAAAACTTTACCCAATGCATACATTCTAAAGATTATTATAAATAATACAATTTATTCTGAGCTAAAATAAAGTTGCTTGGAATTAAAGCAAATTCTGTGACGAAAGAAAAAAAAAAAAAGAGACTACCGTATTTTCCAGACTATAAGGTGCACTTAAAATGCTGAGAATTTCTCAGAAATAGAAAGTGTGCCTTATAGTCCGGTGCGCCTTATAGTCCAGAAAATACGGTAGTCCATATAAATCCTGCAATGTTGATCCAGAGAAAGGGAAAAAAAGTCAGTTACTTATATACTGTATAATAACTTGTGGCCATTAGCTTTAACTAAATCTATTAGGCCAGGGTCAGACTGGCGTATAGGTGCGCATATGCATTGCGAAAATACGCTGGTGCATTTACACTGGTGTATTTTCAGGAAATGTTTTATATATAAGCAATAGCACTTATGCATTGCTTTTCTTCCCTGTGAGACTGCTATTGTTCAATTCCTATTGCTATTAATCCGGTTGTTCACATCCATACGCTCGCATAAATGCAGCAGTAAGTATTCTGGTGTATGTTCCTCTCTATGAAATGCATATTTTTACCGTTTTTTTCACAATGTGCTTTTCTTTTTATAAAAAAAAAACAATACGCCACTGTGACCCTGGCCTTAGCACAGAGGAAAAAGTCATCCTGTTTGGACAATCTTATGAAAAGATATGCATCTTCATTCTACAAACTCAAAGCAAAATACAGGCTATCAAAAACTGTTTGCATTATTATATTGTGATAAAGGACCAACAAAAACATTTTTTTTTTATTGAACTATTCAAACTATGTATTTCTTTCCTACACAGATATCACTAGCATTGTGAGTGCAGTATTAAATGACAACATGCTAACACTCAGTGGCAGCATAGAAATTTCTCTAGAAAGGACTTCAGAATCTTGTACGAGTGAATTGATTTTTGAAGCCTTTTTAAAGAGTTCTGTCTGAAAATCAATTGCAATCTGGTTGTTAGGCACAACAGAGAAAGCAATTTGTGAGCATAGGAACAGAACAGAAAGTCTAAAAACACAAAGCAATACACATTTAATATATGTATCAAATTAACCTAAATTACTACCCTTGACAACATTCTAAATGTTATTCTTAGTTGAACTTCCCCTTTGAAGAAAATATTACCTTTAGCTTTTATTTATGTTTCCTTAAAGGGACAGTAAAATATAAGGGAAGGGTCTACTACATTCCTGGAACATTCCTTCTTAAAAACTGGAAAATAGTCAATGCTTCTCAGCATGTTTTTTTCTTGAATGGACCAAATATCACACAAATGACCTATGACCCAATTTCCCCCTTCTTGAGTTTGCCTCTTTTATGACATACTGGGAGATAGGAAATTAATTTTTGCATCACACATCTGTTGCTGAGTGATTTATTCCAGTAAATGCCATATTTCTTGACCTAACGTTTTTAAACATCTCTAGAAAATCATATGCAGGTATTTTGCTATTGAAAAGTTATCTTCATTCTTTTGAATTTTGATGAACTACAATTGCCATCTACATGGCAAAGGAGGTTCAATAATTAGCTTGTACCCACAAGATGAAAATATACGATACATATTGTAAAAGGGTTAACTCATACACAGAGAGTTTAATTTACCTAAATATTTTTTTAATTATTAACATTATTGGAAACCTCCATAATGTTCCTCTGAAAATTGACAAAGCAAAACAGGGGTGTCAAATAACCTGCCTTCTAGTGGTCAAGTCACTGAGAAATGATAGTTTTTTTGTTTTTAATGATCAACAATTTTCTGAACCAAACAAATCTCAGACAAGAAGCTCTTGTTTTACCAGCAAGTATACCAATAAGAAGTCCTTATTATCACACCTCACCAGGGTAATTTCCTTTTTATTATTCAAACCAAGGACAGAAAAAGCTGACTGCTGATTGGTTACCTTGCCTTTGCACACACCTCATGAAAAGTGTGACAACGCACAGACATTTCTAGTGGCGACTGAAACAGGAAAGTGAAGAAGAGATAGAAAACCTCACAGATCTTGACTTTCTGCCAAATCTAAAGGGAAATGAAAATTCACATGAGAAATTCTTCTGTTCTTTCCCTTCCGAGCAAAGCTGACGTGCCCACTTATATTTCATGTTCTCTGTTAAACATCTAGTTTCAAATGTCAGTTAGGAAATAATGTTGGGTTTTTCCATACTCTTATAATCATTCTAAATATGCTCTGGAACAGTAATTTTGTAAAAGGGGTTATAGAACGTTTTTTATATAATTGTTTTGTTCTTTTCAGTATGGGACAATTCTATTACAGATAATGAAGATAAAGTGTTTAATCTTATTTTTTTTGGCTTTCATTAATGAAAGAAAGAAAGCAATACGCCATCTTACCATATTTTGTTGTCAGTGTAATTCTGTAAATTGGAAATATAGGGCATCCCATTGTGTATGGCAGACCCATGAATTGTACAGACCACGGGCCACATCTGGCCCTCTATCTATTTCTGACTGGTCCGCGTGAGCCTGCAAAAATGGGGGGTCATGGCCAATTACCATAGGTGCTGGCAAGTTAAGTATATTACTCTGGCCCTCTAATACCATTCCAGTTTCTCATGTGGCTCCATGGGAAAATTAATTGCCCACCCCTGGTGTATGTTGTACTACATTTTTAAAAAAAAAAGAAAAACTAATTTAAGCAATAAATAATACATGAATCCACTAATAATAAAATATGTGATATGGATACATGGGTTTTCAGGGTGTCAGTAATCCATGACACTGAATTAACAAAAGTCATTTGTGATATTAACGGAACCAGAACAAGTTACCCAATAAACAGAAGAGATAGAGTAAGCCTCTGAAATAATTGCAGCAATCTGGTTCACTGCTGTTAGGAGACACAGGAAGAGCCTATAACATCATACAATTAACCAGCTTCCATCACTAGAACAACTGCAGATTTCTCATAAGACAATACATTAGTAGTTAGAGACATGCTATTTTAGGTTAATGGTACATTTCCTAACAGACTGCCAAAGTCTAACCTCCATTTAGGTCATCAACAGTTACATCACTGCACCACTTCACTGCCTATCAGCTGCTGTTTGCTTTATTCCTTATAAAGAGAATTCTAGAAAATAAATATATTATCTATTGGCTACAATGACATACTGTAATGAAGTCACTAACTGTCCTTTAGTGTAGGGAGTGTGTGGATCTATTCCTTTGTTAGCTACTTATTGGCTTGGCTCTGCAAAATCTACCCAAAACCGCCTGCATTATTTTCCCTCCCACAATGCCCCAAGACTCTGCTCACCAATATAAGGAAAATCTTGCTGTCAAGAACCTTCACCCACATGTCCTGGATTAAGTTGCCCCCTAGATAAATGAACCAACAAAGTTCCCATGTTTGATGGGTCCCTTTGCAAACAGATCCCTCCTTATGCAATGTGCAGGAGCGGGATACTACACTTACCATTCAAACCCCATTCTGCCAATCACTTTGCCCCATGCTCTAATCACTTTACCTCTATTTTGATGCATATATCACTCCGACCTTCTGTGTCCAACCAATGATTCTTTGTTTTACTGCTGAGGTGGTAGAGTAATTCCCCCCAGGGTCCCCTTTAAGTCTTAGGTTAAAACCTTTAAACTCCCTGTATTTAGTATCCTGTCTCCTTTGTCTCAGACTACACAACACAAGAGTGACAGATCTTTAGCACAGCACTGTAGCACTTTAAACATTTATTTTGTCAGTTTCTCTATAAGCCATTGTGTTTTTCTGACTGTAGATGTACATGAAACGGAGCATCACACAATCCCTGCTGCTAGCGGATAAAATAAGTTAATTTAAAACCCTCTGCCTCCCCTTTCTGTTTAACAGGACATAGGTATGAACAAGGAAACCTTCTGCAGCGAGGCTGCCTCTTACAGCTATTTAATTCAATTATCATTTCAGCTCTGTACAGTTAAAAAGGTCAGTGTCAACAAGGATTAAAAATAATGACACCTGATGTGTGTGGTTCTCCATTTCAGAGCCACTGCACTGTTTTCCATTTCATTTCTTGGACTTTCATCTGTAACTATTATATCTGATGCATGCAAATAATTCCTGTTAACACAGATGTTTCATAGTCAAACCCAGACCTATCTACTACCCTTGGTAACTTTCTCACTACTGAATAACCTGTTTTCCTGTCTGCCTGACACAGCAGCATATTACATTGAAGCCTTTGTGGATTACAGTGCAGTATATTACATTGACATCTTTGTGGATTACAGTGCAGTATATTACAGTGAAGCTTCTGTGGATTACAGTGCAGCATATTACAGTGAAGCCTCTGTTGATTACAGTGCCGCATATTACAGTGAAGCTTCTGTGGATTACAGTGCCG
>WMED01015060.1:0-13793 GCA_019650415.1 Pipa parva | reverse complement strand
TGTATTCATTCTCTTTGTGATGTTGTATAGTGTATCTGTGTGTATTCATTCTTTTCTGCAATTTTTGGCTGGTTTTGGCAATGTGAATTATTACATTATGTTAGATAAACCACATTGCTGGATGTGCAAAATAATGTAGTTACAAATACAATGCAATGCAAATGGATAAAGTTTGTTTCTAGATGGTGTACAGATGTACAGATAGCCCTGTATGTGTAATACATGCTCATTCACATTCTTTTTCAAAATATATCTCTTTTAATTTTCTTTTTTACATCATTTTGCATGTATCTTAGAGAGTTGAGCTGGTACCGAGAGCAGAAAGATCATATTATTAGTATTTGAGTTATGGTGTCATATCACAGATGGAATGTCAACCAACTGACCTAGTTCTGTTGATATATTCTCCAGTGTCTACACCTCCCCAGTCCTATTGCCAGATAAAATGCCCTCATTGATACAACTTGGACCATTACAAGTATCAGAGACAAAGAAAAAAATACTGTGTTGTCATGCACTTGTCACACATTTTGTGAAACATTAACACTACAGCAGGAACACAATTGCCTGTAACCTGTATGTTTGTGCTGGTATAGTTATGTGGCCCTAGGTTATGAAGAGCAGGGCAATGTAAAGGTTTCAGGAATGTTTCACATATGACATTGTATTCTTACATAGTTTTAATGAGGAACAATTAGCAGCTTTTAAAGCTCAATTTAAACAAACAATGTGTGAATTTAGCACTGAGGAGATCTGAAATTTAGACAATTACACTGCTGAAAAATGCCAAAAATATGACATAGAGTCCTTGACAGGTATATCTATGCAAGGAACCATTAGTAGAGGCATTTATTTGTACATTGATTTGTTTACACTTTTTTTTAACCCCTTTTTCAGATTACACCTACGCTACTTTTCTAAAAGTTTGGCTTTCACCTTAATGAACTCCCCTGCCAATTTCCCGGATTTGTTTCTACCTGGAAATATCTCCTAATGTTTAGTTAATGATGCTCCACAGGAAAGTGTCCTATTAATGTCATTTTAGAAAATATGTAGCTTATTCTTCTCTTCATCAGGGAGAGTATTTTCTGTTAAACAGTAATAGAGGAAAAGTGTGTTTATACCCAAGGTAAGCATGCCAAAATGTCCTACACCACACACACACGCACGCACACACACACACACACGCACACACTTCCTTCTCAGGAAAATGTTATTTTATTGACGGCCCCTTTTATTATGCATAGTTGTTAGGCTGGTGATATGCATGCCTGCCTACTCCAATTCAGAGGGATGAGTCTGTCGCTAAAACATGCTTGACTAAATGATGATTGACGTCATAGCTCCTCCAATCAGAACCCTGCTAGATTGTGATTTAAGATATCTGATTGGAGGAGTTATAATGTCAATCATTTAGCCCTGCCCACCCGACCCAGGAAAGAAAGGGCAGGGTGACAGGGAAGATGACAGAGAGAAACACTGTATAAAGGTACATTTTTTAAAATACATATATATTTACAAAAACATTTATTTAATTAGTATAACCTAAATTAGTATTAGTTTTGAGGTGACAGGTGCACTTTAATATATAAGTGCACTATATATATATATATATATATATATATATATATATATATACACACAGAGAGAGAGAGAGAGTGTGTATAACTTTGCAATGCATTATGTTGCCTTTGTTATCAATAAACATCTGCACGGACAGACTATTAGTGCACAATTAGCCCAGGTGCAAGGAATGTAAACTACAGTGGGCTGCTGTGTTCATGAAAAAAGAAAACAGTTTTGTTTTTGAGTTCCTCACCCAGTTCTTCATTACTTTACCAGTGCCAACTTAGAAACTTCAAGCAAGCACATGAAATCCTTGAATGATTCCTCCAGAAGCTGTGAGCAGAAGATTACAAATTCATTTTCGAGACCACAGAAAAGCAGCCCAGACAATCTTTTTTTATCATACTGATAATCTGTTTCATTTGACTTTATCCATTTATTTGAAAAAAAAAAAATCTGTTGTGCAAGATCATGGCATATATATACTGTTATATTTATTTAGCCAATGCTAACTTTATATAAATGTATGATAGATGCAATGGCATACCTTTCACTCAGTTTAGGTTTGGTTTTACTTAAAAGAACAGTAACGCAAAAAAAAAAATGAAAATGTCTCAAATGCATTTATAGTTACTATATATTCAATACTATACTATAGTTACTATATATTTAATACTATACTATAGTTACTATATATTCAATACTATACTATAGTTACTATATATTCAATACTATACTATAGTTACTATATATTCAATACTATACTATAGTTACTATATATTCAATACTATACTATAGTTACTATATATTCAATACTATACTATAGTTACTATATATTCAATACTATACTATAGTTACTATATATTCAATACTATACTATAGTTACTATGTATTCAATTTGATATTACAAAATGAATCTGAATGAATGTCCGTTTGCAAACACAGCACATTTTTACACCATGTGTGATCGCAACTGTTAAATTCCTATTGAAACTAATTTAGTCAGATAAAATATGCCGTATTCCATATGCTTGAAGAAATAGAGCAGGTAGCATTCTAGCGTAATATGCTCTCAATGAAATGCTAATGTGAACACTTTTCTTCCATTAGCATTGTTCTCTACGCAACTTCTCTGGCGTCTGTTCTCAGCGTATTTTTCTTGGATCATTTTTTTTTACAAAACGCTGCACACAATATGCCAGTGTAAACTTAGCCTAAAAGAAAATAATTGTCAGTAATTAGGACATTACAATCACTGACTGATTTTTATAAGCTTGTTTGATTAGATTCTATTGCAGAATATATTGTTAGGCTGCAAGATACGGCTACTGGATCCTCTTTTTAGTGAATAAGGAGGAGAGAAACCTCTATTTTCTTGCCTTGGATTTCTTATGTGTTGTTTACATTGATTATACATTTCTACAATATACTGTACAGAGCTGTGGAAAATTTAGGGGATTTATTGATAAAATATAATATACAATATTTTATACAGGCAATAACAATCCCTTTTATAATTAGATGATGTTAATGTCGCTGAAAAGTTGTATACTGGTAGTTATTTTTTTTAAAAGGAGGCTGAATACAAGGCTGAGATACAACAAATGTTATCTGTGCTGGTGTATAATGATTAAAATAAAATTATTTTCCTTTGTTTTATTGTGTACCACATGGCAATGCTTAAACTAGATATACCGTATATATTCAACTGAATAGGTCACTGTTACTTTACTAAACAGAGTTTATAACAAAAGTAACAGAATCTGTATTTTTCTTCTGACGTTTTCATCCATTCCATCATCATTCATCATTCTCTCAATTTGACACTTATTTTTTGGCACTCACAGAAAGATTCAGTAAGAGCCTCTCAAGTGTCTTCTCAGAATTGATTGGAAGCAATTTTACTTAATAGAATCTTTATTTCAAGTTCCATTACGTGATGTTCATCTCACGTTATTGCAGGATACAGCATCACCGTGATAACAGAAAAATAATTCAGAGCATACTTTGTACCCTTGCTTTTCGAATTTTACTAAAATTTACAATAATTAGAATGCAACAAAGTTCTGAAAGAGGAGGGGTAGAGCTATAGTTGAAAATGATCTAATAGCCAATGTTGCACAAGCAGTTTTGTAGGTCTGTTTTTGAAGAGCAACAAAAGAGATTTCAATTTTCAAATGGTTGGTTTTGAACAGTATACAGCAAGGGTCGGCAACCTTTTGGGATGAAGGAGCCATATGCATGTGGCTCCCAAGGCCTTTTGAATCCAGAGCCGCTGATGTCACTTGTGGCTCCGGATTGGCTAGCAATACGGACTCATGGTGAAGTCAGCGGCTCCTGATTGGCTAGCAATCTGGAAGCGCTGAGAGGGCTCTCTCTATACAGCACTTGTCGGCACACTGTAACGAGCGGTGCAAGAGCCAGATATGGACAACAAAAGAGCCATATCTGGCTCAAGAACCATAGGTTGCCAACCCCTGGTATACAGCCTACTACATACAAACACAAAGGTCTTCATCTGTAATGTATTTATACCCACTGTTTAACCCAACCAATTATTGTACAGCAAGAGACTGCAGCAGATTACCACCATTATTCATAACAGAACCATCAGCCAATCTGTTTACCAAATCTCATCCTGCTGCATCTGCCAATTATTGTTATTATTTTAACATGCCCCCCCCCTCCACTGTAATATTAGCGCTATAGAAATTATTTGTTTTAATTAAATTAATCCTATCACACTTCCCCAACATCACACTCCAACTAATGCTAGGCTAGGTGGGGGGTGGGGAGCTGCTTGTCTTCCCCTACTCCACTGCCCCTTTGAGGTAGGGGAGCATGTTAAAATAAAATGAAAACGTCCCTTGGACTCCTACCTCCAACCCTCCCCCAGTTCTAAGCAATGTATGGTGATTGGAAACACTCCATAGGAGCTGCTCCTGTTTACCCTACCCCAATGGTCCTGTAGGGTAGGGCGAGCCTAATCATTCCAAGTACAGGTCTCTGGGATTCCTTTCCCTTCACACCCACCTAGCGCAATGTGGGTGGAAGCATTCACTACATCTTTTTTCTTGTGTAGGCAAACAAAAAAAACAGTTTTGGTATATTACCTTAATTATGAATATTTGTATTTCTTCAAAATTAGACCTAATATAAGTATTTACAGGGTGACCAGTAGATATCCCTAGCATCTGAAATCATTTATCTACACTAAAAATGACATGTCTTCTGATTGCAGAAAATTAAACATGTCATTGTGAGGTATCTTGTTAGGTTAACGTGATACACTGATATTAATCAGTGTCAGACTATTTTGGATAGATGTATGGTATTATGTGTCCTTTAGGAATGATGAGTACAGTAGTATTATAGGATACTTTATATGGACTAACAGTTCATTGTATAAGACAAGCTTTTGAGAGATATTCTCCCTTCTCCAGGTCAAAGCAAGTACTAAAGGATACACAGTTTGTAATGTATAAACAGTATGTGAGGCAATAAAAGACAAAATAAACAGCTAGAAGGTAAGTCGTAAGTCATAAAACAACCCACCCTTCTAGCTGTTTATTTTGTCTTTTATTGCCTCACATACTGTTTATACATTATAAAGTCCATATAAAGTATCATACAATACTACAGTACTCATCCCTCTACTCATATAATGCTACAGTACTCATCCCTCTACTCATACAATACTACATTACTCATCTTTCTTACTATCCAACTGGACTAATACAGTGTAAACCATTTTTGTCAGTTAGGAATACTAATTCTTGCAAGGGAAAAAATATTATTCATAAGAACTGTTTCTTATCCTTAAATCCTTAAAACATATATACTTAAAAGTTATTCTGTGCAAACAACCTCATTTATCAATGAATTTGAATGTATTTTCAGTGCCATGCTGTTTCTATGACAACTGATTCGAAATGTATTAAATGTCTATTGTCAAAAGGGGCTCATTCATCAAAGTGAGAATTCGAATGTTGAAGTGAATTGTTGCTGCGCTCTGATTCTCTACTCCTTATTCACTAAACAGAAGATTCTCATCCCTCATTGGTCTAAATTTCCTAATTGGGTATTGATTAGACCTACTTAAAATTCAAGTGACTGCTGGACATAATGAGAACTCAATTTAGATATAAAATAAGGACTGATACAATGAATCATGTAGAAATCGTGCGGTATCACTGGTTTACAGATTGTACAAAGCGACTGGGGAACCACATCACTGGAATATCCTGATTTACTAAAGAAATATTCAGTCATTTGTTATGTGCATCTGACAAGCTCAGAAGAAATTAAAAACATTTATTGTTGTCTGAATTCTACAAACCAACCACCATAAAGAAAATATTGTTTCTATATTTTGTTGCTGAAATGTATTATTCTAAGCCCCAGACTCATTTGGTCACTGCTTCTGTAACTAGGAGAAATTACAGGTAGAATAGAGAAGAATAAAATAATATCACAAAAAAATGTCATCTCATTTCTAAAATGTCAAAATATTTCACATCACTGAGCCAGATAGTAACAATACATCAAAGTGTAGCCTGGGAATTAGAAACCAATGATTTTTTTTTGTCCTGTTGGTAAATGTTTGTATTAAAACATTAGAAAATAAATTATTTTAAAATCATACCTATCACTTCAAGTAATCAGCTTACTTTTTGCCAAGAAAGTTCCCGCTGTTATGAACATATTATTAATGTAACTTATCATTTCTTTATTTTGGTTTTTACTATAGGGAAATGAATTTCTAAGAGAAAGTAATGTAAAACGAAAACACTTCTGTCACATTCAGATCTGGGGCAAATTTAACAAAACATTGAGGGGGTTATTCACTAAGGTGCAAATTCGACTGTCGAATTCACAAACAGCGGATTCCCATAGCAAATCCGCAACAATTTCCCCATTGTAAAGTTGCAACAATTTTCTTATACAGTAGTTAAGATTGTGACAATTGTCCCATAATAAAGTCTCAACTGCGACAATATTCCATTATAAAGACGCGATTGCGACAGTAGCAGCCTATTGCAACTGTCTTTATTTGGCAAATTTGCACCTATAAGCAACAATTCAGACTTTAGTGAATAACCCCCTGAATTTGCTTCCTTTAGTGAATCTGTGGAACTCTTTGTCAATTTGCCAACAGTGTCACAAATTTAACTCTGAATTTTCACTAAGAGCACATTGTAAGTTTAACAACAGTGTCACAAATTTAACTCTGAATTTTCACTAAGAGCACATTGTAAGTTTAACAACAGTGATCAACTGTTGGTTAGAGCTAAGATGTGCAACCATGGTTAAAATGGAACAAATATGGACCGTCTAAGGATGTGGCAGTTCCCACCAAATGAAGGCTGATTACAGCCATTGTTTGCCCAATCACAACACATTGCTGTGAGACATGGACACTAACCAAAGCAGAGAGAGTAAAAAAATCAACCCTTCAAGTTGTGGTGTTGGAGAAGACTTCCTACACAGCACCATATACAGTAGTTTCATTTGGATTTATGTAGTAATAAAGGGTAGGTCAATGTTGGCTTGAAAGAAATCTTGAAGTTTGAACCTGTGTTTTTAGTTTACTGTCTTTGAGTAGCAGATGATGGAGGGATTTACTGAACACAGATCTTGGTATAAATATACCCCAATCAAAGCTTTAAAGGAGACAAAGCACATGTGCATTGTTCACTGTAACTTCCCTCCTACACCAGGAGTCTGTGCAGAAGTAGATAGAAAGGCTCTTCAAATAATGTATGTAAAGCTGATGATATCTAGTAAAAACTTCAGCTGGATCATTTGGCTGAAGCCCCCAAGAACATTCAGAAAGAAGTTAGTGAGGCTTCGGAAACTTCGACTTAAAGGACTTGGAAAGCACTTAATAATTTTATTTTAATTTTGCATCTAGAGCTATAAGCTCCCCCTTCCTCTCTTCCTTCTCCCTTGGTCAACTTCCTTTAGGTAAGGCAAGAATGATTTACCAATAAAATCCTTATTTTATATTCAGCATCTCAGACTAGAAGCAGGTAGATGGCAAGACCAACTCATACAAGGAGAAGCTCCATAGGAGGACATTAAAAAAGATGTTTCCTCCAAATTAATGATAGACTATAAGACTATAAGAGAAGGTAGAAAGATCTCTAACTGTAAATAAAATCTGACACATTACAAAGTGCTCAAAGACCACTTGCAGCATTGATCTGAATCTTTACATTCCAGTGTATTACAAGAAGATTGGGTATGAGAAACAGTCAGGTGTTAATCATTTCCATCTTTCAGTGGACAGGTGAGTGGTTGGTGAAATTCTACATATTTCTGTGAAGGCAGAGACCCTGCACTTACCCAGTGATAAAAAATGACTTTCCTATAGTCTTTGCAGCAAATTTGTTTAAAGGTTCACTATCTTGTTAATCTAAAGATTAAGGGGGTTATTGACTAAAGTTAAAATTCGACTGTCAAATTCTCAAACAGTGGATTCCCATAGAAAGTCTGTGACCGTGACAAATTTCCCATTGTAAAGTCACGACCATTATAAAGTTGCAACTGCGACAATATTTCCATAGTAAAGTTGTGACCGTGACAATATTTCCATAGTAAAGTTGTGACCGTGACAATATTCCCATGGTAAAGTTGCGACTGCGACAGGAACAGTCTATTGTGACAGTCTTTAGCAGGCGAATTCACACCCTTATGCAACAATTCGAACTTTAGCCAATAATCTCCTAACTATGGAATTGTCCATGTAAACATACATTAATACACTCCACTTTACAACACTATGCCTGTGTGTGTGCATAGATTAATTTATGAGGCATGAAACACATATATGATTGGCTGATAGCAATATAATTTATATTGCCATCAGCCAATCATATATGTGTTTCATGCCTCATAAATTAATCTATGCACACACAGGCATAGTGTTGCAAATAATCCCTCTACAAGAGGACTTTCAGCTGGGAACAGCTTTCATCTTACAAGGTAATTCTACCGAGGTAAGACAGGTATGAAGAAATGTTATAAAGAAAAGGATGGATATTTGTGGAAGCCACATGTGAGCAGATCAAATAGAAGGTTCTGTTGTACCTTCTGCCAGATGGAAACAGGCGCAAGATAATAATATTTTTAGTATATTTTTTCCTCCATGACAAATATAGAAATATATCTGTTTTGGCCATGAAGTTCATCTCGATTATTACTTTATTGTGACCTATTTCTTTTGGTTAATGAGGGTATAATGAAGAGGAATAAATGAACCCTTTAAATCTACAGAGATTCTAGATTATGATGTGATTTCAGCCTAATTGGGAAAGTAAAATCTTAATGAAATGCTGAAAAAAAATATCTGTAGTTAAAGATCTAGAAGAAACGAGTTCTGAAGTGAAAGTAAGCGTCTGGCACAATATATCCCTCAGAAAAGTTCAAGTATACCATGTTCTTTAATCAAATACTTTTAAAGCAGAGTTTCAGTACAATTCCAGCACATTTAAGATATCATATCACTTTGATACCTTTATTTTTTTTATAAAATGGAAGTGGTGGGATTAACTGTGGAACACCTTTTATTACAGTAAAGTATCCCTGAGTGTGTGTAAATAAAAAAGGGTAATTAGAGAAAGTGCATGACAGACTTTTTTCATCCTTTTAAAATATACGATAATTAGTTTCAACTTTTTTTCAGATGTTCATCTGCAGTACTTTGTGGATGTATGAGTTTCCCACAGGTTGTAATAGCCGTTTACTGCTGTTTAAAGGTCTCCATGTAAAGCATGGTAATGCTGCTTGAATTTTCTTTGAAAAAGAGAACATTTCGCAACGTTGCTGTCAAGTTAAGGAATTTAGCTGAGCAGGTTAATAAAAAGCAATAAAGCAGAATCATTGATATTTTATGTTTGAGACATTCATTATTAATGTTGAATAAATGGATTTAATTTTTTTTTATATATTTGAAGAAATCATAGATATGTTCTTCCTACTTTACAGCATTTCCCCATTCTGCTTGCTGCTGTTTACAGATAGCTGGTATATCCTGCATGTTCCTCTTTCTAACAGAAGTACTTGTGTTGGGGGTGACAACTGTCACTTATAACCATGGACCAGTTGTTCCAAATTAATATTAAAGTATGTGTGCACGCAGAAAGAACTTACAAACAAACAAATGTTGGTTTATATGCCTTTCTCCTACTCTGAACTGGCAGAGAGTTCTGGGCAAAATCTTTATTGTACAGGATTTATATAGACAAAGAGGAGATAAGAACTGGGAGTGAATTAGAGATAAGACATACACTGGAGCCAATAAAAATATGCTTGACTGTTTGTCCAGACACGGTGTACACTGCTTATTGGTGGAGTTGTGTACAAACTCAGATGTCTAGGTGCAGTCCACAGTTATGCAAGGAATGCAGAGGCCATCTTTGGTGTTGTCCTAAAAGAAAACTTAGTAGGCTAGAATAACTTAAAGGGCAAATTACTCATAAGAAATATAAGCAAATATTTATACAGTAACAGCATCCTAATAGAAGGGAACTTTAGGATTTCAAATATGGTAATCCTGTCCTTCACACTTGTACTTAGATGTGTCTAAGGAAGGGGATTACTGAAGTCTCCCAAAACTACTATAGAGTTCTTACCCTGATTTGAATCAGCGGAGCATCCTGAACTTCTTTTCTACTTTGGTTCTTTTTGGTTTCACTGGACCCTGGTGGGGGACTACTCCTGGATAAAATATTCCTGAAAGTACCAGGACTATTTTACAACGTGGAATTTCACTTACACAGTGACATATTCTAACTGAGAAGATAGAAGTTTAAGCATAATTGCAGTAAGTCCCTGAATTTGAGACTGAATTAACCGAACAAATAATTAACAGAGATATTCAACCTCACAGGCATTAACACTTCTGATCCTCTGAAGCCGAGTTATCTTAAGGGGCTTGGATTATTATGTCATTAATTGCCCTCCTATTATCATTATTCATAGAAAGATGATAGAATTTGTGAATGCGTGTATGTTTTTATTTGTTTTTACAAGGAGTAGACAGAGTCATAAGTAGAGCGCCAGTTAGGATAGCAGTTACTTTGTCAGTTGATCTATGGGATTATTAAAATGGCACCTACTATTACAAATGAAATCATTATCTCATCTTGTTTTAATGCAGTTAGGCCCTTATTCATCAATGTGCGAAGTGAGCCGCGATGTGTTCGACTCACTTCGCACATTGTGTTATGCGCATACTGATGTCCTGTGCGCGGACACCAGCATGCGCATTAAAGGGATTCCCCTCCCGGCGAGAGCACTCGAGTCTCCTCGCCGGGAGGGGAATCCCTTTAATGCACATGCTGGTGTCCGCGCACAGGACATCAGCATGCGCATAATACAATGTGCGAAGTGAATCGAACACATCGCGGTTCACTTCGCACATTGGTGAATAAGGGCCTTAGTCTTGGGAAGAGCGTTGTATTAGGGATAACAGGTTAAGAAGTAATATACGTATATATGCAATAATGGAAAGGAGCAGTTCAAAAGAATTGAAACCACCAGTATTTGTCTACATCAAATAAACTGATTTTTTTTTTAATGTACATATTAATGAGTCACCTTTAGATGTAAACTGTAATGAATTCAAGCAAGATGCCTGTTTTCATTAGGATTGTAAGATACTGCCTGTTTTCTCTCATTAATTCATTTATCGATTTATTGAGTGTAAATCAAGATTAAGATTATCACTTAGAAGATATGTGAATAAACTCAGGACTTCTAGAATCATTAATGATAATATCCATGGAAGGAGGCAACCTTACTAAAGAACTTGGAAACCACATAGGATGTGTATTTAAAGAAGAATATAAGCTACCTCCACACAACTACATAATAAAATACCCCACTTTACTGCCTTATAAATCATTGTATTAAAAAACCCAGAATACCTCTCTATGAGGGGGAAATTTATTAAACTCGGAAAGACTGCTCTGGGTCTTTCCGAGTTTACCTGGAGAAATCTCACATTGTTCTCGCAGAGATTTCTTTTGAGATTTTGGGACCGAGCTTTCGATCCTGATTTTTCAAAATTTTCAGTGGAAAAGTAGCCATGCTACTTATGTAAAGTATGGCTACTTATACATCCATAGAATCCAAAAAATCGAGATGGAAAAACTTGATCTCGAGAACAATGTGAGATTTCTCCTGGTAAACTTGGAAAGACCCAGAATGGTCTTTCCGAGTTTAATCAATTTCGCCCTATGTGTTTACACAGCCCTGCAGACTCACAGCATCCATTTTGAATACATTATGAATGCAAATCAAGACCTGTGATATCACTGCTGAAGTTTTGACAGCCTTAAAATGTAACTTGATTGGATCTTTATATATCAGGGAAAACACTGTTTTCCCTGATATATGAAGCTTGTCTATATATTTTATTCCTATTCATCACTTTATTTCTCCTTTAATTTAAAAGCAATACATATATGCCAGGGTATGGTCCATGAGTGCAGAATGTAAGTGTAACTAATGTACTATGAATAAATGTACAAAAAGTTTATACATTTCTGAGTTTGTAAACTATTACCAAGTGAGGAAAAAGAAGGAAACTATACAGTCTAATATATGGGAAAAACTCTAAAGATCCCATAACATGTTCATTCAATGTATTTCACCTACATCATAGATATATGTATTCAATTAAAGGAAAACACAACAGCTGACCCGATATTCATTAAAAAAGTGAAAATACTGCGTAATATAATTACATGTTCTGTCTAAAGGGGACAGCATTACTAAGGGAACCAGAAGAAAATATGATCTGGAAAAAAATAAATATAAACAATGAATGACTTCATTAGCAGCCTTTAACCTGTACCCAGGAAGGCTGACAGATTAAATTAATCATTCTAGGCATCAGTATATGTGTAGTGCAGTCAGGAAACCCAAGCTGCTTTCTTACATAGTGCTTCATACACAATCCAGACCAGAGTTATTGGCAGGAAAATTCCCAACTGGCAACGTTTTCCATAATAATTTCATTTATGGTCATTTTGTCTGGATATAGACTGGCCATACTGAGCACATTTTAAAGAAAAATGGAAAGTCTCACGTTGCTTTATTTTCATTATTTGTCTCAAAACAAACATTTTTCCAATATATTTTTTTTTACATATATTCTGCTATTGCCTACACTGTTCTTTCATTTTCGTATTATCCCTTGCATAGAATCCTTTACCCAATGCACTGTTTTTTAAAAGATCCTGCAGTGTGATAATAAAAGCAAGCTGTTTAGTCTTTAAGCAGATGCTATGATTATAGACTGTAAAAGGATACAGTTTTTTGTGGCCAGGACACTGGAGGTGGGAGGAGCTGTTATAGCAGCTGTAATTAAAAGAATGTAGATACTCCCCAGTAAACAATTTAAGAACCAAAGACTTGTACATGGGTAATGTCTGGTGTACCCAGGCACACCATAATGTTTGCACCATGTCGAACATGACGTAATGATGGCCAACAGTGATGTCATCATGTCGCGTGTCATCTGTGATGCACAGGCATGCCATAAACACTGTTGTCATCACATTGTGTGTCACACGGCGATGCACAACTGACATAATCACGCTGCACATCATGTCATTACTCAAGGCAACATAACAATGACTACGCAGGGAACAACTGGTATTGCAAGCATTAAGAGAAATGACTCTTCCTTACTAACAACTGAGAAAAGTTGTGAGGCTGCACAAAGAGACATTCTGGTGTCTTCAGTCCTAACTAGTCTAACTGTGAGAATACAATCATGATGCAGACAATGTCGGCTATTCTCATCAGTACTTTGAAGGGAAGTGGCAGCCTTTACTTCTTCCTTTCTCTGATAGAAAGTTTCAAAGAAACAAGGGTAATTGCTTTTTATTTATAACAATTAACAACACTTTTTTTATGAACATATTGAAATATTATTATATATATACATTGCTGGGATCATGGAGTGCTACTGGTTTGTTGTAGCCTTATGTGAAGTTTTAATTGTTTTCAACTATTTTTATATATCAATAACGTTTGTTCAGTTTTAGTTACCATACATTTAGGGGGGAATTCACTATGCTCCGAAGTGAGGTGCGTAGTGTTCGCCTCACTTCGGAAAAACTGAAATGCGCTCGCTGATGTCCTGCGCGTGGACATCAGCATGCGCATTAAAGGGATTCTCCTCCTGGCGAGAGCACTCGAGTCTCCTCGCT
>WMED01015058.1:0-13793 GCA_019650415.1 Pipa parva | reverse complement strand
AATTTCATGATTGCACTATTTCAAATTATTCTAATTCGTTGACCAGCACTTGTATTCTTTATTACTTGTTATTTAATATTGTCTTGTGTGCCACATTATAACCGTTATTATTTCTGTTAATTTTTTCTCCATAGGATTATGTTTTTTACCTGGTGGCCAGTGATTGACGGCAGCAACAATATAACTAGCGTGCACTTTATTTAAGTTCACTAATCCACAATAGCGCTATTCCTAACTGCAGCTGGTTATTCTTTGAAACGCATTTTGGATTTGATGCCAATGGCTCACTGTAGTATATGCAAATTACGTGCAACTTTACTTCCGCATTTGGATATTTTGCCCCTCCAGCTGCTAACCTATAGACATCGTGGTTAACTGATAACGCGTTATGTTTTAACACACGTTACCACTCGCTGCAGCCGACTACTCACATGGCGACCAGGTATGTTGATTAGTGTTCTACTATATAAACTTTGTTTTAATATCGGTGCCTCACTTATGATTAAGCGCTTTGGCGCGAAACGCGTCAAGGGGCGCCTTTTCATGTCTATCTGCTTTTAACTGTCTTGTCCTTCCTATGGATTGATTTTAACGCATCATGGATTAAACTTTTTTGGCTTTACACCGTGCGAGTGCGCTATTCTGTTCTCTCTAAACTTTGGCTCCATTGAAGTGCACCCCGGCTTTCTACTCAGTATTCTTACTATGGGGATTGAGCAAGCCAAACCTTTTCATTGAAGAGAAGAGGGCCCAAAATTGACCTCTGGAGTACACCACTACTAACATTTAACCCAGTGTGAGTATTTACCATTAATAACCACCCTCTATTCCCTACCATTGAGCCAGTTACTAACCCACTTACACACATTTTCCCCCAGTCCAAGCATCCTCATTTTATGTACCAGCCTTTTATGTGGCATGTTATCAAATGCTTTGGAAAAATCAAGGTATATGATATCTAGTGACTCCCCTCTGTCATGTCTAAAACTGACCTTCTCATAGAAGCTAATCAGATTTGTTTGGCAGGATCGATCCCTCATAAACCCCTGTTGATATGGAGTTATACATTTTTTCATGTTAAGATATTCTAAAATTTTATCCACAAAAGTTAGACTTATATGTCTATAGTTTTCAGGCTTACGTTTTGACTCCTTATGAATATAGGGACCACATTTGCAACATGCCAGTCCTTTGGAACATTCCCTGTTTATAGAGTTGCTAAATATTAAAAATAATGGTCTGTAATAATGGACTGTACGTAATTCCCTTAAGACCCTAGGGTGTACATTGTCTAGACCCAGTGATTTATCTATTTTAATCATGTTAAAATACAACATCATTATTGATGAAGCCGTGGATATATTTGTCAAACAAGCAGACTGCTAGGGAGGCTATCACATGTGTAGTGTGGTATAGTTAGTTGAATACACGTAGGATGGGAAGTCATGCAAACTGATGTGAATTCACCCAGTGAAGTGCAATGATGTCATCTTCACCACATCCCACTAACTGTATATAAGTGAATAATATATCTATTCCTATGTCATTGTTCCTAATTCACATTAAGTCACAGTTGCCATTGTCACTTTTGAAGAAATAGTCGCCTCACACCACACCAGAGCCCTGCCATCAACCCCCCAATTCACCTGATGTGGTGAAGTCAAACAAGTGAATTTGGAATTCAAAGTACTGTCAAATTTACAACTGTAACTGAATATGCAAAAGTAATGCTAAGAACTCCAAAAGTTGTAGTTGCCCGCATTAGACGCATACTCACCACATCTCAGTGTTTGCTAAAAATAAAACACAAGCATGAGGAAGTGCAAATTCATGGCTATACAGTACATGACTAATTGGACTTGAGTAAATTAAGCCCATAATAACTACACCCTGTCTAAAATAAAAATAAATACTCCTCTCACTAGCTCTTTTGAAAACACAGCAAATCTCATGCATTAGCAAAAAAAGGGACAATGTGATGCATTTATAGTGACTAAAGATTAGATTAAAGTGCTGTTTGCATAGGGTTCTGACAGTGGATTCTCTCTACTGACTCTAAAATTCACTAGTTGGTGGTAAGGTGCATTTTTATGCTAATATGTTCACTGTTTCCTTGACAACCTGAAAGCCACCTGGATTAGCACACCTAGTTTGCCCTATAATAGAACTTCAGCCTGGCTTTTGCAACTTGGGAGAGGGAAAATATTAGAAATTAAACCCCATTCTTGGAAATGTCGAATTGTTTTTACACAGAATGTCCACTGGGTTGCTAAGAACTTCTCAGAATTATCCTTTCTATAAAAAGGCATTTCTATAAAAAGAAGCTGGAAGCCACAACTGGGACCTGAATTTCAGAGATACATCCTTATGTATAAAAGGTACAACTGAATATAATGGCAAAAAATACCTGCAAGTGTTTACTTAATATTATTCAAACATATTTATTTCATCCATTTACAGCTGCAGGATCCATTTTGTTTCCCCAGAAGAAGTTCCTATTTCCCCTAGTGTCCTTACAGAGTATCTCCATGGGTAGTGGATTACATACACCAGTATAGGTCCAAGTGCAAAATATGCAACGGGCACCACCATTTATAATTTTGCAGATGTAAAAAGATGTATTAACTGCCTGATATACAGTATAAGTATAACATAATATATAATAATATGACATAAAAATAGCAAAAAGTAAATGACAAATGCAGCTTATACCTTTATAATTTGCAATAGTTCTCTTTACCCTATATTAATACCACTTCCTAATGTTTCGCACATATAGTACTGTACATAACATGCTGACAGTAGGCAGAGTAACAATGTAAGGCATTATCTTGGACTGGGATTCTAGTAACTGCCTACATTTTTTGCATCTTCAGGATCCCTCCCAATATTGCAAATTTAAAAGTCAGGATTTTAATTGACATAGTACCCTTTTGTGTACTTGGATAAATTCTGCCTAACTCTAGGTAAGCCCTGCCCCTATATATTAGTTTCCATGGAAACTACAGAATTATTAAATCCTATTACGTCTTTTGTAAGTAGAGAACAGGACTCATCTAAGAGAAAGAAAAAAACAACACAAGACAGATTCAAGACTGGAGTCTACAAGGGTTGGCGACCCTTAGAAAAGATTTGTACAAAACTTAACAACATTCATTTTTTTTTTCTGACATATTAGTATACAATCCCAAATGTCTGAAAAATAAAAAGTTGCATTAAGTTTAAAGTGCACCTGTCACCTCAAAACTAATGCTAATTTAAGTTCTACTAATGAAATAAACATTTTTATAAAAACATATGTCTTTTAAAAAATGTACCTTTATACAGCGTTTCTCTCTGTCATCTTCCCTGTCAGCCTGACTTTTCTTTCCTGAGTTGGGTGATCGGGAAGATGACAGAGAGAAATACTGTATAAAAGTACATTTTTTATAATACATACTGTATATATTTACAAAAATGTTTATTTCATTAGTAAGATCCTAAATTAGTATTAGAGTTTTGAGGTGACAGGTGTACTTTTAAGAAGAAAGTTGGGCTTTGGGATTAGTAAGAAGTGGTTTTCAAGTTCAACACAATTTTTAAAGCACAATTTAGAAGCATTTGGGTATGCTGTAGTAAGCAATGTCATATTTTTACTAATCAAACCAGTTTTCATTCTGTCACATGAAAATTTGACCCCATTTTTACTCACTATTAGGGGGGAATTCTCCATAGTGCGAAGTGAGGTCCGGATCCTTTGGCTCACTTCACACAGACTGTTATGTGCTCGCTGATGTCCTGCACGCGGACATCAGCGAACACTTTAAAGGGATCCCAGTCTCGGCGAGGCGACTCGAGTGGTCTCGCTGAGACTGGAATTTATGGTTGGCAACACTGGAGCCTACAAACCAAGAGCATCTGGAGCCAGATGTGGCCCTTCAGTCTGCAGTACAATTAATTAGATACACTAAAAAAGTGAACAAAATATTTTCTACAAGTGAATTAGAAGCAAGTTTTAAATTGAATTGGAAATATTGTGATGAAACATTGATGTAAACAGAGAGCTCTTTAATGCTGATCCAGAGTAAACAAACACTGAATTGGTGACATTATTCTGTTATGTCTTTGTTTGCACAAAATGTTACATAAAAAGTTCTGTGAATCAGATTTTGTAAAATGCGAAGTTTTCTTCTTTCAGTATTGGATGTACATGATTAATTTAGCTCTAGCATATATTACATGACTGCAAGGGAACTGTAACCGAGTCTGAAACATTTGCTACAGACCACAGTTCTGATATTCTTTATCATATTCGACATCACATTTCACATCCTTACACCAGTGGCAATTATGTAGCTTAGGATGTTTGTTAGTGACACAGTGTTATTTGGATTTTTATGGAGAATATGGAAACTCATGATGTGTTTCAAACCCCAATCTTGTTGGGAAAGAATTCTGGGGCAACAGACACCCAGCTTGGTGGAGAAAAATGTATATCTGTTGGAAAAGTATTAAATGGTGAAAAAATGATGTGCAGATCTAGAATACACAACAGGATGCCTTTAGCAGGGGACAAAAAGTCTCTAATAACTATGTACCAAAAATGTGGTATCAGTACGAGATTTAACCTAACCCATGGCTCCCCCTGTACCCTTTTCCCCTCATCTTTTTTACTCTTCTTCTCCCATTTTCCTTGTCCTCCCATTTCACTATGAAATACAGGACTAGGGTAGCTCAGTGAGCAGGTTGATTAGGTCCTTCCCATCATCCCTTTGACCTGGAATCGTTATGTATGTAAGCGCTACTGAAAGGCACATTCAGCAGGGGTGTTCCTAATTCTGTTGCAAATGTGTTCCTAATTCTCTACAGTAGTGACATATTGAAACAAAGAGCTAAGCTGGATGCAGGGCAGGCCTAAAGGGGTTAAATGTAGCTAGTCACAGGCTGGCTGGAATTTAGTATGCCAACAACCCTGCAACTTTACATACACTTTACATTAACTAATACAGACTGCTATACATGTCTAAACTGTTTCACTGTTGACACATAAAGTTACTAGGTATTTGGTAATTGGTTTATTGCTATTTTGTGTCACTGAATATCATTAGATCATTGGGAAAATTAGGAGAAAACTATAAATTTCCTGCACAGTGCTATTTCACATAATAAAAATGTACATTTTCATGATGCTTAGGAACAAAACTATTCAGTTAATGGCCAGACATTATTGCAGATGTAATTTAAATTCATTCTAGTCATAATATTTATACAAGAAATGTATTTCACTAAAATCTCATAAGCAAAATATGTACATAGAACAAAAGCAACATTCTCTTATTATTTGCAAATAAAAAAACATGGGGAGCAGCGGTATATCTTTACAAAATTATCCATTTTATCCACTACAAGACAAATAACAACTCAAAAGGCCATGTTAAAACAAATGAGGGAGCGGAAAAGATTTGATACATGCTTTTGCAATGCTATTATGAACCCTTACCCATTACCCTCTGTGACACCTCACAGAGTACTTACATTTCAGTGGTTTTCAGGCCAGTTCTCACCCCAGTTAGGGCCACTGCGTACATTACCAATTGGGAGTTACCCCTCATTACCTTCTGTTAAAGTGAAGCTACTCACTACCTACCCCTTTTCCGAGACACTCTACTGCAACCTCCTATGTCTTCCTATAAATTTAAGGGACACTTCTCAGATACTCATAGCCTGCATAGTGTGAAGAACTGAGTCCTCCCAGGAATTCTTCTCTCTCAAATCTGTATCTTCTTTAAAACCAGCTTGGGCTGTCAAATTTATTTTCATTCCAAAACATTTCTATATATAATTTTTTAACCTGGTTCACATGACCCAACTAGAAAACTAATACACAAATCTCCTACTGGACGACTGTACAGAACCTTTAATGAACCACAAAATGAACACAATTGTAAAGAATACAACAGCAAATGAGAACTATGATGACGGTAAACATTATAAGACTCTTGTCCTCTACATCATTTCCTCTTGTTTCCCTCTATCTTTATCATCTGAAGTTGCCTCTGTGGTAATGTTATACGGTGGAGAAGGTGCATTAACCTGACTTTAAATGTTTAAATTGATAAATGACATTCTCAATCTTGATGCACATCTGTGATACTATCCCAAAACATAATTAAGAAAGAGGAGTTCACAAATTTGGAGGGAGATTTGTTACAAAAAAGGGACTATACGCTTTATTCCCTTACCCATAAACACTACATTCCAACATTTATTAAATAATTTTCTATATCTCTGCTATAATGAATCTATATTATAAGCACAACAGGGATTTGGATTTAAGCAAATGGATAATCTCTCAATCACTGCAGAATATGCACAATAAATAAATGGATAATACTTTGCACATTCTCAGACTGTCATATTGTTATTTTCTTACTCTTCTCTGTTTTTGTCCAGTTTCAAACATTTTCCCAGGTCCTTATTGAATATCAGCATCCACAAAGAAAGAATATATATTTATTTTCATAAAACAAGTCTATGAGTATTGTCCTATAAAGGATCAGCCTCCCAGCAGTGAGTGTTATATATATATATATTATGATCAACCAACGGTATAAACGATGAGAAACTGTCTTTCCTGCTAAAATGGAAAGCAAATATAGGTTACTGCCTCCAAGATGGCAATGGTCTGATTTCAGCATGGCTAGTATATATTGCCATTTCTTATTGTAGAAAACAATGTAATTTGTCAATAAGTCAACAACATCACAATACAAAGAAAACAATGAACCAATAATACATACCCTAGTGTTTCCAATGCTACACAGTGCAGTGCCACTTGGGTGTAAAAACATGTTGGAGTGCCCCATTTTTCAGGTTGTGGTGGGAGCCCATCATTTCTGATGACAATCCTGCCTGACAAGTAAAAACCATTTTGAGTATAAAAGACAGGGGCTAAAGGTGCCAATGCTATATTGAAAGGGCTGAAGCAAGTTAAAGCATTAAAGAGAAAGAACAAGCACTGCAGAAAAGTGATGATAGGGGACACACTTACATTGGTAAAACCAGTAGGGCTGGCCCAGCCAACTTGTACTACTAGCCTTACTCTATATAATTAATGTCTGGCCTGCCTCAAGTCACATCCTTCTTATTTTTGTTTATATCAGTATGATTTTTATCTATATGAATTTGCAAAATAGATAGGGAGTATAATAATAATTTCATAAAGAGGGAGTGAAATACACATTTCCTTACAAATTACTTCAGGATATGTTCCAAGCAAAAACAAAATCTTCAGTAATGCAAGTTGGAAGTGTTCCTCTTGGAGAAAGCATTATAAAATGCGCATTGCATCACATTATTAATAAAATCTTGGCATATATATACTTAAAGATATGGTGGCAGTATTCCAAAAAACAAGCAAAAGAAAGCTGGCAATACTTGTATTACACATTATAATAATGAGGAACAACTGGAAAACTGCTGAGACATACAAAGTGGAATAATGATTTACTTATCTGTGTTGAACTGCTAAGTAATATAAAAATAAAATGGAGGATACGTTGGATGTGTTCTGTTTTGTATGTAGAAATCACATGCTTTTTTAATAACTAACATGCAGAAGTACAGTATAGCAAATCATTTATTTCATGTATTTAACTGAGCTAAGTGACTTAGGGGGGAATTCACTATGCTCTGAAGTGAGGCGCGTAGTGTTCGCCTCACTTCGGAAAAACTGAAATGCGCATGCTGATGTCCTGCACGCGGACATCAGCATGCGCATTAAAGGGATTCCCCTCCCGGTGAGAGCACTCGAGTCTCCTCGCCGAGACTGGAATCCCTTTAATGCGCTCGCTGATGTCCGCGTGCAGGACATCAGCATGCGCACTTCAGTTGTTCCGAAGTGAGGCGAACACTACGCACCTCACTTCGGAGCTTCATGTATTCCCCTCTAAGTCTTAAGTACCTGAAAAACATTGCTAATTTATGACCAACCTGCTAATAGAACACTAATGGAAAACTGGGCCCACACTGTGTCAGACTGGCTCACCAAGACACAGGAGAATGTCCCCATGTTCCTCATTATTCTGATTGTCCGATAATGACACAAGCCTCACTGGACTAGTCTCTATCCAGGCTCTCTCAGATAGAAAGATTATGGCACGAGACTTCAGTTGAGTTTTCTTTAAAAGTAATTTTATAATTGAGTACTACAGAGGCTAGGGATCCCCTTTATGATAGATATGAATAAAAAATTATGTAGTCTACATTTATTTTAATTTCCCTAATGTTGGGAGCTTAGTTGAGAAGGCAGCATCTGTTTATATTTTCCTTTTCTCAATTAAACAGCCTTTTCTGCATTTTATGAAAAGAAAAGTTGTTACTGACTACTCTAGATTACAGAAAACCCATCTTAAAGAAGAATCATGTGATAATGAGACTAATTTCTGTAATAGGCTCTATCAGATAAATGTATAACTAGATGTGAAGGTCCTTTGTTTAGGAATGAGACATTCCTTATAAGGATGAATTGAATAATTATTGCTCTGCGTATCAGTTAAATTAGCATAAAACCTTTATATAGTATTTATTCTGGGTATCCATTGCTCCAGTATAGAATTCTGTCATTTCTGTAGATGTTGAATAAAATATCTTGGATTCTGACCTAGCTCTTTACCTACACTAGCTAGGGCGAAATTTATTAAACTCGGAAAAGCTGTTTCAGCTATTCTAAGAAACCACTCTAAAATGCTTTTGTATTTGACTTAAGATTAGTGTTAGAAATTTTCCTTGTCAGTCACAGGGTGCTTGCTGCAGGCATTCAGGACATGGTTTGCGTCGGCAAGGCAGCACCTCCAGTGGGTTTAGAGCTGGGAACCTACTGTATTCTAGGTAGTAGCTATACCACTACTCTATTGAGATTGGGTCAGTGGGCCTGTGTTTTCAAGTGAGCTGTCCAATATGATAGTGCTGATTAGCCTGCACACTTGGTAACTGGTTACACAGGTACTTCCTGTTTGTCCTCAGTCAGGCCTTTAAATAGGAAGCCATTTCCTCTATTCTTTGCCCAAGCTGGTTTTCCTGTTGTGAAGTCCTGCTAAAGCTCTTGTTTGCTGTGTATATGTGTTATTGACCTTGGCTTGTTTTGATCTTGCTATTTTCCTGGTATCACTGACCTTTGGCTTCGTCTGACTGCGTTTTTCTGCTCTCCTGTCATCTGGTTATCCTGTCATCCTGGTATACTGATCTTGCTGCATTCCCACTACTCCATGTGATTCTGGTTTGGTCCTTGCTTATTCCTGCTGGGTTGCTCCGGTACCCTAGCGTTTCTGCAGCAGTAAGTCTGGGGCCCCAATAGGGCATTGGTGAACAGCAGAATGTTGGCGTTTCCATCCCAGATAGTTGTGCTGCAGGTTCCACCTTGTGTCCAGTTCCAGGAAGTAACCTAACAATTAGGTGATTTTATACCTTATTGTTATTGTTTTCCGAACCCCCCTACTCCTCCCTTACCCATCACGAAAACTTTATTTCACTCCCGAATGATATGGACCATACCCCTTCCCCTATACCCTTTCCCCCCTGCATTATCCCCAGTTGTTCAAAAACAAAAAACTGGAGACACAAAAGCACAACTTGATAGTGAAATGATAAACTTGACAAGTTGTTATTGTAAGACATGTAGACCATAGGTGTGCGCAGGCCATTTCATTAGGGTCTGCCCCTAAAGAAAAAAAAATATTAAGACTAGGTTCACACTGGCATTTTTATACACAGTGTATCATCCTGCGTGCTACCATTAGGGTGTGCCCAGTCACACCAAGCACACCATGTGCGCACGCCTATGATGTAGACCTTATTGTGGTCATAACTTGTATGTTACCATTGGTTACAAACTCCAAATAACAATAATGGTACAACCATCTCTGAACCATAAAAAACCCAGGTATCTGTGCTCCAAGAATTGGTCTCTTTAAAAGGGAGCTAAAGTCACAGCCTGTGACTAGCTAAACAGCGAATCATTCTTAGGCTGAAAGGAGAACTAAGGCTAAAAAAAGACAGATAAAAAACTTACCTTATTTTAAGTTGAACCATTTCAGTCACAGCTTCATCTGTACTGTAATTTCTCTTCACCGAGGCAGACTTCACAGCGCTTAGGCTGACACAGGAGCTGGGGGTGAAAAAGGGTTTCAGCGTCATCACGTTCATTGTGGGGCCAATGAGAACACTCCCCACAATGAGCTTGATGATGTGTGAGGCCTTTTCCAGACATTGCTAGAGCTTCGCACTGGCTTCTTTGTGACTGCATCGGTTCAACATAATATAAGGTAAGTTTTTAAAATGTCCCTTTTTTTATTTATTTATTTTTTAGCTTTAGATCGCCTTTAAGGCTGCCAAAGTCACACTGAAATGGAGAACTCCAAGAGTACAGAGACTAGGGTACTTAGAATGATCCCCTCAGCCCCCTGACCTGGGACTGAAGTTTGCGGATTTCCTACTCACAATCCTGACTAAAAGATGATCAATTAATGCATCACAATACATGGTAATTGTTTTCAGTGTCGCTTTACTCATACATACCCTACATTCCTCTTAGAGCAGTGATGCCTAACCTATGGCCCGCGATGCGGTGCTTTCCGGCCTGCGGCCCAAATTCTGAAATCCGACATGTTGCATATAAGTGTGAATTCACCAGCTAAAGATAGTCGCAATAGACTGTTACTGTCGCAGGCGCATCTATATAATGAGAATATTGTTGTAGTCATGACTTTACTATGGAAATTTCCACAGCTGTTACTTTAAAATTTGTCGCGATTTTAAAAGTCGTGACTTTGAAGCGGCCCGTGACATGCATGTCACAATTTTACATGGCCCCCAGGCCAGAAAAGGTTGGGCATCACTGTCCTAGAGAGTTAAAGCACTTATAAGGAGTATACAGTATACTGTATAATCAGGTTGGTGCTTATCTGAGTACATTTGCATTCTACTTATATTTTTTCCATACTGTGATTTTACTGCACAAAAGAAACTTTCAACTTTTTAATATCCCTTGTCTAATCCTTTTAGGTATTCAGTGAGAATCCTTTCTGCACATTTCACTTACTAGCTCTGTCCTCACGCTGTGCTTGGCACTGTAACAGTTAACAAAATCTGGAGCAAGTAGAATTATCTCAAATGTAGAAAAAAGCTTCTGAAATCAAAGGACTTATACAAATATATATATTTTTTTTATTTTGAAAAGATTGATGTTTCACTATGAAAATTACTGTTCATTCTGCAAGATCCTCATCTGACCCGACTGCTATTCTCTATCTTAGTTTCTTTTAAAAGAATATTAAACCAAGTAACTGAGCGCAGCTAAATAATCTCCTTACCTTGTCAAAATTATACTGTTAAAATCATGCACACCATTCTTCTGTTCTGATACTAGACAAGCACTCCTTCACATCTTTTCAGCGAGACAGGCTTATTCAGTGAAGGAATACTGGGACATTGCCTTTTTTGCATATCTTACATTGATATTCTACACTATATGTCTGCAAACTCCCTATAGAATACCTGTGTCTGTCAAACCACTAGTTCAGGCTTCTTGACTTCCTTACCTATTAGTGTTAATGCTTGGAAACCAAATTCTAAATTAAAAAGGTATGGCCTATTGCTACCTGATGTCATCTGTTAAACTAAACAAATCACACAGGCCTCATTACATTTAGAACCTGCTTTAGCTTTTACATTTTGTGCTTAAAGCAACTTTATGGTGACCAGTTTTGGTATTGGGAAAAGCCTGTATGCTGACTGTAAATGGTGCATTTTCTTTAGATTTGACTGCACAGTAAAACCATTCTAAACCCCTAATGATAATGTGGCCTCTCGTAGCGCAGTTGCATTTAATTTTACATCAGCATAAGTAGTGTGGTGACTTTTAATAACATTCTTGCATCTTGAGCATTTGTAGAAAAATTAATTTGGGCGAGGTTAAGTATTTTTAACTAGGCTGGTATCGGAATGGCAAATTCGAAAAAAATAAGGTCAGACACATTAGATGGGTTCTCAATTATTAGTGGGTGAAACAGATGAAGATGAGAGATGACAGTGGATAAAGACATCCCTGTTTTACAAAAATATATATAAAAATGTAGCTTAAATTATTAGCAGGCAACATGGATGATCCCAAGTCTTGATGCATAAAAACACTAGGATTTGGTATAGTTGAGCTGTTAATATTCATGGCTATATGTTTGGAGGGACTGGACACTGAAACAAAGTTAGGAGAGTTTGAGGGTTATTCACTATAGTCCGAGTTGTTCCGTATAGGTGCAAATTCGCCAGATAAAGACAGTCACAATAAGCTGCTACTGTCGCAGTCGCGTCTTTATAATGAGAATATTGTCACAGTCACGACTTTATTATGGGAAAATTGTTGCAATCTTAACATTAAAAAATTGTCGCGACTTTACAATGGGGAAATTGCAGATTTACTATGGGAATCTGCTGTTTGCGAATTCAACAGTCAAATTCGCACCTTAGTGAATAACCCCCTTTTTGCTGGAAGTGATATGAAAGTGAGCATGGAACAAGCAGGGCTGACTCTACAAAAAAATTGGCACAAGGCAAATGCACCCCTTTGGTTCCTCCTAACTTAATACAAAAGTATAATATCTCTTACAAACGTTTGTAGAATATTCAAATATAAATAATATTACTTTTTCAAAATATACTGTATAAAGAGAGGGCTGCAGGTGTGTCAAGAAACTGACATATCCTCTTGGTTGCAGCGTCAAGTCGCGGTTGTGTTATTCTTTCACAGTCGTGGGTGTGTTATTCTGGCACAATCGTGGTATTCCTTTGCGGTTGCGATTGTGGCATTCTGTCTCAGATGCAGTCGTGACATTCTGACACAGTCGTGTTTCCTGCCCATTCCCCTATTCCTACCTGCCTGTCTCCAGTATCAGTGCTCAGTTATAGGTCTCTGTTTCCTGATCCTGGGTTTAATTTTCATTTTTCACTTCCTATGTTCTGACCTTTGCTTATCCTCTGTTTCTGGTTGATCTCCGCCTGCCTTGACCTTTCACTTTGTTATATGACCATTCTTGTCTGTGGCCTGCCTCGACCTGTGCCTGCCTGTGACTTTGCCCTTCTTCTGTGTTGTTCTGGACCAACTGCGGACTCCAGTCCTAGGGGCTGCGACCTAGGTATAGCAAAGCACTAACCTCCTTGCATAGGCTCTAGGTGAACACCGGGTGTACCTTAGACCCCACGCCCTAGGGTCTGCCAATTTTTCTCCACCGTGGTCCTGCTGCTTCCTCCTTCTCCTCTGACAAACCTATGGTCAAACCTGATAAGGTGATAATTTATACAGAATATACTGCCAGCACCAATGTTGCGATTGGCTAAAATTCTCAGTCACAGTCAGAGATCTCAGTGTCACTGTCAATGCTGTCCTATTGTCACATAACCAGCTGTGAGTGACAGTGGGGGAGGGGCAGTTATAAACATTTATTTCTTTTGTTAATAGAGCTTTATTCATAAAAAATGTTTATTTATATTTATCCTACCATATAAAAGCAGCAGGTACTATACCACAAGAGTTCCTGCTTTAAATAAAGAGAATAACTTCATCTGCAGGTGCCTTGGGCAACTGCCACTTTAATACCCAATGGATTCTGGAAAAAAGAAATAACATTGAAGGAAATTCAATACCAAATTAAAAAATAGTCAACTATTGGATAAGCTCCCTCAAACAACAGAGTATGAAGAGGGTCTATTGCAGGGGTCTCAAACTCAATTTACCCGGGGGCCGCTGGAGGTAGAGTCTGGGT
>WMED01015057.1:0-13793 GCA_019650415.1 Pipa parva | reverse complement strand
GATCACTACTACAGCCTCCTACTCCACACAGGTTGCTACGGCACCTGTACATTACACTGACAGCATACACCATTAGCTGTAAGTACTGTAACTACCCATCGTAATTCATTAACGATTAATTTTGACCTTCCTGAGATGCCGTTGTGTCAGTGGCACAAGAATCCAACCAGGAAGTAAACACAGAAGGAGCTGTGTACTGCTACACAGATGGAATAATTAATACCTTTCCTCACATAAAAGACTGACTAAGTATATTAGAAAAAAAATGTATTATACGTTTACAACACACATTACTTTTTATTAATCAGACTGGACTGTTCTTTTAGGCAAGTAAAAATTACATTAATTTTTTTAGAGGCATAAACTGAGCAGAGTTTTATTCTCATATAGTTTTTAAAGGTCTGTATTTTGTATTTTTATCTGAGAATATATTATAATCTATCTGGTGGAGCACTGATCACAGATTGGCTTGGTGAAAGAACCTTTTTAAAATGCAGTGCACTGAATAAACCCATATACCCTATTTTTTCCCTTTGATGCCTTTGTTGTTCCATCACCTTAGTCAATACCTAATTGAAATCTTCAATGATTTTATTACTTGCTCCAGCTGTGTTGTATCTTCTTTCTGTAAAATAATCTGAGTCACTTCTTCTTGATTTATAAGTGGCAATCTGTAACATACAGCTATAATTATGTTCTATTCCTTCTTGCTTCCTAGATCAATTCTATACTTTAATCTTAATCACTAATACCTACAAATACATCATCATTTGTGGAAGACCTCCGATTGTGTTTAATACTCATAGAACCTTTCTATCTTATGTGATCCCTCTTAAACAAATTGTAGCTCTTAACATAAACTGACTTCTTTTAGTAATGACAATAAAAACATATTGCTCATTAAGCGCTGCTAACTCAAGTTCTCCTATTTTTTTTTAAGGTCTTCTTGGATTAGTAAACCTGCATTGAAAGGTCATTAGCTTTTTTACACTTGCAATTTAGATTATAGCTCTCCTTATTATCCTAGCTTGCACCATTATTTATGCTATTTTCCCTAATCTAACTATTATCTGTACCTTATTTTTGAAGTCTCCACATATAACTTTAGAATTATGTTTATCATCTGTACTTCCCAAATGAGCTGTAAGGCCCAATCTCTATAGAGACAGGATGGAGCTGTTTCTAGACCAGTCATTTATTGCCAGATGGACAGTGGTTCATTGTCTAACACTTATCTGCCTGCATCAAAACAAAGTAAAAGTCAGCGTCAGGGCTGAATCTAATCCTAGCATTTGGGAGTTCAAGACACTAACTGAGATGTTTTGTTTCTATAGCTAGAGCTACTGATTATCTACCATCTACTTCTAGATCACCCTCTGAGTTTATATATACTTATCTAAATAGATAGAGTGAACATGCCTATTTTTAATGTTCCTTCAGAGTCAGTAAAAGGTGTTTTTTTTTTAAGTACAATATTTGTTTTAAGCTTGCGAGTCTTTCTTTACATTTATCATCTAACTCCCTGAAGCCTTATTCCCTCTGAAAAAAATATGTTTATGCAAAAGAAAGAAAAAAACACCCAGGAAAAGAATCATTACTAAAATGACCGTAGTCATCAGACCAATGAGCATTTGCAAGAGTCAATAACAATAGGGATATTACATATATCAATATATAAAACTTTCACAGCACATTTAGGAATTCAGGAATAAAACAATTTAGAAACATTTCTAATATTAAAGTGCCAAAATATGTTATTGTCCTTGACAACTGGTAACTCACTCTTTAAAGGGAGCTTAATTTGTGATAAAAGGAAAAGGTTTGTTAATAGATAAAGTATCCTAGTTCATTGTCTATGTTTGCATTATTTTTGATATAAGCATGTTGCTTGTGTTTCAAAATAAACCTTTACCAAAATATAAAAGTTAGATTGTTCTTTTTTTACTAAATTGGGGGGGAGAGGGGGGATGTTAAGCATACCCATTTGATACGACTTGTTAAAAGAGATTTTATGAACTCTGTGTCAAAATAACTCCTCTCAACAACTAAAATCTTCAACCAACTAAAAGCAATGTTTGTTATTTTTATGTTTTAATGCATTCAGTCCTTGGAGCCTTTGGAGATTCCCCTCTCCCCTATATGTTAATGTGTAACTGGCCTTTTATGGGATATCATTCTAATACTGAATGTCCATAAAATAAATATGTTTTAGAATGGATTATAAATAGCATATGTTTTGAAGCAGTTATGTTTTACTAGATAAGTAATGTTAAAACTTAAAATAAATTATTTGAATTTGGCAATTCTATAAGATGTTTAAGATACTATGTTATAATATTAGTTATCTACTTTTCTTCCATATAGAGAAAAAAAAACTCTATCTTGCACTATGGAGGGACACATGGCAAACATGCCTGTATCCTTTGCTATAATCCTATAGCTCTCTCTTGATTGGTTCCTTGTTTGAGGTGTCTACATTCTGACATTTAAAGGTACACAAGCACAAAGACATAGATGAGTGCTGGTTATGTGTGGAAAATGGTTGAGAGGCAAAGTCACTGGACAATTAAATCTCTTAATTAGGGGCTCAACCACCAAAACTGGTTATCATTTTGTTTTTTTCACTCATCCCTGTACTATGCATGCTATATTTTTTGTTTTCTTTTCCTAACACAGCACTGGTCGGTCTACCATCACCCTTGTTTCAGAAACCATTGATAAGCCTGGCTCCTCTATATCGATCTTTGTTTTTTTTTTAAACTGACTTTTCATTTGTTTAAGCCTGTCATCATAGTATGTGTAATTTTGTACAGGTGGATGAATATGAATAAGCTGGATGAATATAGTTTTTCCATGAACAACAAGGCTATATTGTTGCTTTAAAATAGTGTTGTATTGATTTATAATTAGAGATGGCCGAATTTATGAAAAATTCAATTTACCTGCTTTGCTGAATTTTTAGCAAAAATTCGGTTCATCAAATTAATTCGTGCAGAACCAAGCTAAAATTTTGGCTATTGCCAGGCGTATTTGGAGGCAACAGGGACATCCTACTAGATAAACCCCATCTAACAGGTGTCCCTGGAACCCCCACGCCACCAAGGTGGCTATTTTAATCATAGCCAGCAAAATTGCGGCTATGATTTTAAACCCAATTATTTCCATAGCGCTACTAGCACTATGGAAGTAATTAAGAATAACCCAAGCTCAAAACCCACTTTCAGTGAAAAGCATTCCATTAGCAGTAATCATGCCTCAGTCTTCAACTTCTTAGGCAATTCTTTTTTTTTTTTTTTTACAGGGTAACTAATGCCTCCCGGCTTGCTTATAAATGACACTTAACCTCTGCTCAACAAGGCCCTAAGATTTTAGTCAGGTGTATGTTACTCACCACAGCCAATGGGCCTAAAACCTGGTCTGTCCACTTTTTTAGGGTGGCTGACCAACCGTTACATCAGGTGGGGTCAGAGTATACACAAGACATTACCTCCGGGTCACCCTAGGACGTTGGTCAATGTGCACCTTTTCAACCATCCCGCAGGGCCTAAAACCTGGTCTGTCTGCTTTTTTAGGGTGGCTGACCAACCGTTATGACAGGGTCCCTTTGCCTGGTTGGAGTATACACACAACCTCACCTCTGGGCTTGGAGCTGAGAGGCCATATGTGTTTTCAGCCATGGCATCAGATCAAGCTACCATGTCAGTTTCCCAGCATTACCCGATTAGAACGACAACTACACTTGATGTTAGCCAAAAGGATGAGAAGTGATCAGATTTTCACAGTGCCACCTGTTGGTGAGAATTATGAACAGTATTCAAGTTAGTACTTATCTACAGATTTACAGAATTTCACTGTGCCACCTGTTGGTGAGAATATAAACTGTATTCAAATTAGTACTAATTTCCCAGTTTCACTCCATTTGTGAGTAGTTTTTTACTCTCCTGCATAAAATTGTCTCAGTTTCATATTATTGCTTGATGAAGAGGCCTTAGGAGCCTCGAAAGCTTGCATTTACCATCTATTCCGTTAGCCAATAAAAGGTATCACCTATCCTCTCTTGTCTTTGATTTTTACTCTCCTTAAGCCTAATAATAAGGGACTTTATAGAATACCTGAGTTTTCCCTGCCTGAAAGGCAGCCCAGCTCCTCCATGTGATTTTGTTCTGGTGCAGTACCATTGCCTAAGAAGAAGTGCTGGGACAAGAGGATGACCAAAATGAATCAAAAGTTTGGACTTATCAGAGACTTATCCATCAAAGGGAAATGCTGCGGAATGACATCCTCCCAATCTTGTAGTACACGGCACAGGCCTGGCTGCCACTGGCCACAGTGTGCAGGGCCATCACCAGAGTGGTCTTCTACTTCATCTGGGGTTCCAAAATGGACAGAGTCAAGTGAGCATTGATGTACAAGATGCCCCTAAAGGGAGGGTAAGGCATTCCTGACATCCCCACCATCTTGCGGGCCTTCTTTGCTTGCAACTGCATCGGCAGGATTCTAATAGACACGGACATTGGCTTCCCAGGAAACTGCATGTCCTGTTTTTTTCTACTGCCCCTTTGGAGGAAACTGGGTTGGGACAAATGGGACAGCTCCTACCCCTACAATTGGGATGCCCCCTGGTTTTACCTGGACATGCTCAAGTTTGTTATGGAGCATTAACTGGAGGGGGTTAAACCGGACCTATGGAAGCCAAAGACTATTTACAAGCTCATCCGAGCTAAAGACATTACGGAGTCTATACCAGGGCTTCTGGATGCCACGTCAGTGACTGTTTGGGCGAACGTGGCATCCAATTACTTGACAAATAGACACAAAGACATGGCATTGATGGCAATTCAGGGGGGTCTCCCCCTAAGAACATTTATGCATGCTAGGAACCTATGCAGGTACAGGCATTGCCCCTGGTGCATCGTCCAAGAGGAAACATCTCTGCACCTCTTTTGGGATTGCCCATACACGCAGGCCCTTTTAGATGCCTTGGTAAACGAACTCAAGGACTGTATGGCCAGGACCAGCCTTCCTTACCACTCGGTAATGTACAGACTATTTCCTGGCACCCACACGACTTCGGCGATTCAGCAAGCCTAGCACATTAAGTGCTGCGCAAAGGACTCTTTATGGTTTGCTAGAAATCGCCTCATTTTGAACAGGGAGAAAATGACTATTCTGGACTGCTGCAGACTGGTTCACAGTCTGCTCCAGGACTATAACATCCGGGACAGCCCAGAGGAAGAGAACTAAAACCCTCCTCCAATGTTTAATGGACTAAGGTTTATGGACATGGTCCCAGCCCAGTGACTTTTCCCTCCCCGTCACTCGCACTGCCCCTGCATTACTTTTCCTCCACCGTCACTGCCCCTACACTATTTTTCATTCACCACCCCTACACTACTTTTCTGTCACCCCCCTGCCCCCGCCCCAGTCACCCCTGGTAGGCCCCAATGTTGATTGTGCATTGTTTTTAAAGTATGTTTATGTAATTCAATGTTAATACAGAATGTATAACTTTTGTTGTATTCTGATGTATTTTGCATTGTTTTACTTGTGAATGATGTATAGATGTGAAGCATTGAGACTTTTGTTTATATATGTTTTGTTTTTGATATATTTTATGATGATAAAGTATATATTTTCAATAAAATCTTTGCCTAAGAAGTTTAAGACTGAGTCATGATTATTGCTAATGGAATGCTTTCCACTGTAAGTGGCTTTTGAGCTGGTGGTATTCCTAATTACTTCCATAGTGCTAGTAGCACTATGCAAATAATTGGGTTTTAAATCATAGCTGCATTCTTGCTGGCTATGATTTAAATAGCCGCCAGGGACCCCTAAAACAAAAAATGTGTTCCACCGAATCACCATAAAGTTTGAATTCATTCAGAATCGAATTTTTAGGGAAATTCGGAACGAATTCCATTTCAGACGAATTGATTCGGCCATCTCTATTTCTAATCTTTTCTGGTGCATGCTTGCATGTGTACATTGAGTGCAGTTATATCAAAACATAATTTCTAATCAGTCATATTGCACGTGTCAGAAATGTCTGTAGCTTCTTAATTAGTGTCCCTAAAAGTTAGGAATGTTTCTATCAGGAAGAAATTCTGAAACAATATGGCTGCCTATAGCAATATGATAACTGTACTACTCATTACATGCTGCTCTTATGTTAATCATATTGTAGATGGACTGGAAAGCAAGGTTACTGGTTTAAATCTGGGCACATACCGTTTACTAAAAGTATTTATTGTATTTCATCCAGATAGCTTTTATTTTTACAACAATTCATTTTTGTCATAGATGTATAGCATAGCATGTATAGCATGGTGAACGCTAATGTCAGTAAATTATAAATGTGCACAGACATGACTCTATAAAGGGGATCATTACCCTTCATTGTAGGAATTGTGAAGGGCTTTAGATATATTTTCAAAGAAACATAGTGCACTCCCTATCACCATGTCTATTAGCTCTTCATTCTGTCCTGTGTAGCCAGTGGCTGTATATTATAACAGATCCAAAGTTTATAATGGGAGGAGTGATCAGGCAAGCATTCAGGTAGCATGCTATGTTTCTTTTAGTATATATCTGAAGGGATTTTTAGTAATTGCTCAAATGACATTCCCTCTCTTGGGAACTTTAACAAGCACATAGCAGTTGTTTTCAACACAAATCGATTTGTTGATTATAGTTAAACCAAACAGCCAAAAGTCTTCTTCTCAAAGGACAGAAGCCAGTTACAGTTCATGTCAAATCCTCAGTAAGATGGAAAGAACACCTGAATGTTCTTTTACAAGCAGGGTTATCTTATGGGTTGTTTTTCTCAGTAGCAAGCAATGCAATAGGTTACTTTCAGTTTCATTCTCTTACATCCTCAAAACTTGCCACACCCTCTACTAAAAGAATGAAACCTTAACTCAGAGATCCCACTAGTGGACAGCAAATGATACCACATGAATAATAGGAAATGCAAATATGAGGACAGAAAGTGAAACACATGATTTAAATTGAAAACAAGAGTTAGCATCAGCAAATAATTTAAACCAACCATATAGCGAAAAAAAAAAAATTAACCCTGCTTATGACCTTATCTGACCCTAAACATACTTCACAGTTTTCTAATAAAACACATTAGAAAAATGATTAAACTTGGTAATACATATTCTCATTGTTGCTACACTGAAGGTTGGAGACCCCATTTAAGCTGAGATGATCAAAAGTGAATACAATACAAGCGTCTTTGATCCAAGTTAGCAGTAATATCTTTAAGATACCATAGTTCCCTCCATTAAAGTAAAACAGTTAGGGCTGAAATAGGAATATTAGCATTCTAGAAGGAGATCATCATTGTCAGTTATTAAATAAAACCAGTAGTGATTGATTAGGGAAGTCATTAAAATTAAATTGTTGTTTGTTATCCAAAAAAAAAGAAAAATAAGACATCCATTTTTCTGTTTTAAACATACCTCCTCCCTCGCTCACACACTTAGTAAGAGAGTAACATAGTTTATAAGGCTGCAAAAAGACACAAGTTCATTGAGTTCAGCCTATTTTCCTGAAATGTTGATCCAGAGAGGAAGGCAAAAAACCCATCAGGCAAGAGCCAACAATATTAGAGAAAAAATTCAGCCACGGCAACTTCTTAAGGTAGAGAGTTCCAAAACCTCACTGCTCTTACAGTAAAGAACCCACTTCAATGTTGGTGCAGATTCTTTCTTTCCTCTATGCACATTCAATGCCGCCTTGTTATACTTACAATTATTAGTGTAAATATATTGTGGGAGAAATGTATGTACTGACCCCTGATATATTTATAAATGGTTATTAGGTCACCTCAATCTTCATTTTTCTAGACTAAACAATCTCAATTTACATAATCTTTGTTAGCACTGTAGTTTTCCCATTTCTTTCATTACTTTAATAGCCTGCCCTTCAACCCGCTCAAGTTCACCTACATCTCTCTTGTGCACTGGTACCAAAAACTGCACACAATATTCCATGTGTGGTCTGACCAGTGCTTTGTAAAGAGGTATAATAATATTCTTGTCATGTGCATCTATACCCCTTTTGATGCACCCCATTGATCCTATTTGCTTTGGCAGCTACCGCTTGGCACTGGTTGCTACAGTTAAATTTATTGTCAACTAGAATTCCAAAATCCTTTTCCATGCCTGTTTTTCCCAGTGTTTTCCCATTTAGAAAATAATCTTAACTTGAGTGATTTTAGGATCCTGGACATAGGTTTATGAGTTTTCTTTCTTGTTCTGTTTTTGTTGTCAATTTAAATAAATGCATTTTTTTTAGTATATTGCTCATACTAATGCATTTGGTTGCAATTTCTGACTTCTTGATACTCCTGATATGGTTACTTAAATTTAATGCCTTCATCTGCCATTTTATCATACCTGTAAGAATCCCTGTTGTCTTTTTTCATATTTATATACTATAATTACACCCCAAAGGTTCCTATTTGTAAGTGGGTAATCCATGGCATGATGTGAAGCTAGCTTGGAAAAACATTTATTTAATATATACATACCCTGGTATAAGATAGTCCACTGAATATTGTGCCTAAGGGAGTAAGAGTATAATATTAGAATATTACATTGACATTATACTGGGAATAAATCAAATAATTGCAAAGTATATTTTTAAAATCTATTATTGAAATTGAACATATTAATAAAATTTTAACCTCAATGAAAAAATTTTTTACACATGAGCATTGTAGTGCCAAAGAGGAAATTAAAATGGATTAAAAGATATTACAGGTCAGAGATATTTAACCTCATTTTAAATTAGTTTGATCCATTAGAGGAAAGTTGATGACACAAACTTGATCAAACTAGGCATTTCTTTTGATGTGAAACCATTTTAAATGCTTTTCTTTCTGAAAGATTTTGCTTTTAACAGTAGTCTGTTATGTTTAAAGCTTAATATACTTAGTGCAAGTTATTGCCAATGTAGGCAATTGAATTGTGGGCAAAATTTACAAAGGTAGTAAAATGGCCAAAACTATTTAAGCAATTATAATTTACATATTTTTCATCCAAAAAAATTCTAAAAATATTATGAAGAAAATGGCCAAAATATCAGAAAAAACAGAAAAAAAATAGTAATTCTATCATTGATTTTTTTAAAAGTAACTGAAAATGTATGTCATATCAAAGGTTTCTGCAACAAACTAAAAAAATCATCTATACAATGACAATAAGTGTGCATCATGCCTTTGTAAAAACTGAAGCACTTAATAAATGCCATATGCTAATGTCTTTAATTTTTACTGATTTTACTTTATCTAGTCTAATATTTTCTGTACTTATCACATTGTAACTTTAGAAAAAAAATTCATAGAGATAATTTATATAACATGCATAATTAATGACAAGGTCTGTTACCTATAAGCAGGGCTGTTTCAACTTCTGGCGTTATCCTGGACAACAGTCTTTTGGGCACCCCCTACTATCACCATTCCCACTTACTGTTAAAGTAAAGTAACCTGCAGATCAGCCATGCATCAGTAGGCAGGGGGGTGGACACTGGGTAGAGAAGAAAAGGTGGAGGTGGCATAGAAAGATGGGTGCTTGGCCAAGCAGTTCCCCAAAATCCTGGTGCTGGTACCACCTGCTCAGCCCATCACTAAAAATTAGGCTGCGTATTAGTTATCTAAATGTTGCTCATTTTCCATAATTGTCTAAATACCACAGGCTGAAGCACAACAATGAGTTTTCTGCATCTTGTGGTCACCACAAAAGAAGTTCCTTATGTATGTATGTATAATTGTATTTATAAAGCGCCACAAATTTACGCAGCTCTGTACAAATGTAAGAGAGGCATGGGAAAAAAGCATTATATAATACAAATGAGTAACTTATAAACATGAAATCACTTTAAAGGAACACTCTGGCCAAAACTGAAAAAAACACATTTGCTAATTTATGCTAATTACTAACTTTTAGTAAATATGTTTTTTTCTTTCAATTTTGGCCAAAAAGTTCACTTTCTTACCTGTAAAGAAGTGCTGTTCAGCACTTCCTTATTGTAGACTCCATTTTAATTCTCTGCCAGCAACTCTATGGCATCCCAAGTCTGCAGATCCCCTCAGAGAAGCTCAGCCATCTGCAGTCACATTGACATTGAAGCCCCGCACTGGTATTTCCTAATAGTCACATGGGAGAGCGTGCATGTCATCAATGTGTCCTTCCTTGATGATGGAAATATAATCCCAGAGGAGATGGCCAGGAGACAGTTAGAGATTTGAGGTCTGTATTTCTGGTGTTTGAACAGCAGCGGATAAGTAAATTTGGGTATCATCTGCATACAAGTGATACTGAAGACCAAATGATTTGATGACATCACCCAAGGAAAAAGTGTACAGGGTAAACAGAAAGCAGCCAAGGACTGAGCCTTGAGGCTCCCCCCTTCCCTGAGTGGGACAGGAGAAGAGGTGTCATTAGCATGGGAGACAGAAAAGGAACGATCAGAAAGCTAGGAAGCCAGCCAAGATGCAGCTTGATTACAGACTCCAAGCACAAAGAGAATTTGAATAAGAAGCAAGAGGTCAGCAGTATCAAATGCAGAGGATAGGTCTAAGAGAATTAGAATACAAAAGTGACCCTTGGCTTTGGCAACTTGGAGATCATTTGCAACTTTACACAAAGCAGTCTCTGTAGAGTGCCCTAGCCAAAAAACAGACTTCAGAGGGTCCGGGAGATGGTGCACATGCAGATAGTTAGTAAGGAGGATGTATACAAGATGTTCCAGATGTTTAGAAGCAAAAGGCAAGAGAGAGACAGAATGGTAGTTAGAGAGGCATGCAGAGTCCAGTGTAGATTTTTTAAGGATTGGTTTAATACTTATATTACTGATATAGCCATAGATCCTACCAATCAATTTAAAAACACAAAGTTAGGGTCAGAGCCACAACCTCGGTGAATGAAAGCACATAAACTCCTTCAGTAGTAGGAAGAAAATATATATACAAATTTATTTTTTATTGGATAACAACAATAATAATAGATCAAGGATGAAGACTTAATATTTATTAAGACGTTTGGTCTATAATTTAAGAGCCCTAATGCCTACTTCTTGCTTAATAAGAGGAAATAAGGGCCTTGCTTGTTAAAACTGGAGGAAATCAAGGTGCTTATTACTTTTAGTCCTTCGGGATTCAGGAAGGCCTCACTCAGATTCCACTATTTTTTAAATATGGCTATAATGCTCACATGGGCAGTGGAATCACAGTGCAAAATTTTCAGAGCCTCATTGATTAGAGTCCAAATATTCATGTAGAACTCTGAATTTGCATCTATTCTCCACTTCCCCATGTTCACTTATTGACCAAAGTCTGTGACGTGGCAAATATGCGACCAATTCGAGCAACTATGCGAGTCATGAACTTATGGAGCTCTTTGCTTTTTTGCATGCGTGTGCACAGGTACTTCTGCTATTGACTAAGTGGAGGAGTAGTTTGAAGATGCAAATGTGACTAGGTGAACTACTGTGAATTCACTTGTTTGACTTCGATACTTCAGACTGGCAAATTGTGGGTTTGATGGCAGGACTCCAATGTTGCATAAGGTGATCATTCATTCAAAAGTGAAAATGACAAATTCAACTAAGTGACAACATGACCTAGGGACAAGGTGACAGAAATAGATGCGACTCGAATTGTAGTGAAGTGAATTTGCCAGGTGAATTTGGACTTTAGTCAATGAGGCTCTCAGTGTTTAGGAAGGATAAACTAAAGGATAAAATACAATGCTGTATACTCCATTTGTATCATGTGTTCGTTGATATCATAGATACAACAACCAAACAACTAAGAAGTACAGCTTTCACTAATAAAGATATTTTCCTAAAACAGACATTGTATTGTTTACTCCCTTGTCCAGACTGCCATCTTGTGTATGGAGCTGTTCACAATTAATAAGACTATGTTAAAAAATGTTACATATACAGATATCTAGTTTAGAAATAATAACAATATTATTTGTTGTAGGCAAAATAGCACAAAGGTGACTTTTTTTTTTTGTTCAAATTCTTGAATCATTGCTCAAAGTCTAAATGATAGATCTTCTGTCTACTTCCTAGTACTCTGTTCCAATTATTCTTGAAATAACATATAAGGAAATGTAGTATTGATTAGATTATTAAAAAACACTGAAATTAACACTTGCATTTACAAAAGCAAACTATGGTAACCTCACCATTCTCAAGGGCGCATTTTTGAGTTGACTTTTAAAGACTAATAATCTTCACTTTGTAAGACATACTGAGGAAAACCATGCAAATTATTGCTATTCCTGACATACTGCACTATACTGCACTATACTGCACTATACTGCACTATACTGCACTATACTGCACTATACCACATTACCACCAGGATGTTCACTGTTGCAGATATTTGATTTATTTACATCCTGGGTAAACTGTGGATTCTTGCAGTCCTTTGAAAAAAAGGCATATTCAATGTGCAAAGACATGGCAAATCCAAAAACAGACAGTGAAACTCCTTTGAATTCTCATATTTTCAGTTGAGCCAACACTGTGATTCTTAATGGATGTTAATTTGGACTTCATTGTTGCCAGTGGTCATGATGTGGGTCTTCTTGGTGTTTAATTAAAAGTCCCATTTTCACATTTTGCTCCCTCAGCCACCAGCCAATATCATCTACATATCTTAGAATGATTATATAACATTAATTATATATATATTCTTTCACCCTTTTGTAGGGTCAAGTAAAAACCGTGCTTCAGAGACTTCAGAAAAAAACAGTCTTAAGCTAAGTTTGAAAAATGTCTCTTTAAAGCAACCTCTGTTACATAGAACATTTCTGCTGAGAGATCCCAGATGAGGGCTAATCCTCTGTTCTTGACTGGCCTGTGCCTTAGGATTTGAAATCCATCCAAACATTCCTCGGATTTACTTATTATTATTATTGTAGGTTCATTAACAAGTTTTCCAGTGTGGTTTATCTGATTGTGACTTTAATCTAAATAATCCTAAAAACTGGATTGATGTTGACCAGTTTTTCAACATTTAACAATGTATTTGCCCCAACATCAATTTTTTTATTCCCTGATCCTTCCAAGATTTTTACAGTTGAAGTTGATACCACAACCACTGGAATCAAAGCTATTTTTTTCCCAAATGGATAAAAGTTATTTTAAAGTTTAACCATGTTTCCTTTCACTTTTTTTTTCTGCAAGTTTAACTTTAGCAGAAAAGAAATATTATGCAGTTAACAAATAATTATTTGGTTTGGAGAGAGCTCTAGAGGAATAGAGGCATTTACTGAAAGTTGCCATCTTGTCTGACCTTTAGAATCTAGAACAGATGACAGATTACCATAGACAAACCTGCTGGGTGCTTTTCTTTTGTAGATTGAACTACATGTATAAAAGTGCTATTTGTATTGCATTTTCAAAAAAAACGCTGTTGCTATCTTAATATTGCTATTGCACATGCTGGTGGTGGAGTCCAAGATGAATGACCCTGCCTGCCTGTGATATCAGGATTACTTGAGTAGTAAATGTCAGGCTTGGGAAACCAGAATGGCTCACTGGCTTAAACTAATACAGCTATTTTTAGTGCCTGCCTTTAGTTCTTCTTTAACATATTTAGGGGGGAATTCACTATCTTCCAAAGTGAGGTGCGTAGTGTTCGCCTCACTTCAGAAAGACTGAGATGCGCATGCTGATGTCCTGTACACAGACATCAGCATGCACATTAACCCTTTCACTGCCAGACGATTTTTTTCCTGTGCATCCTGTATTGCCAAGCAGTT
>WMED01015055.1:0-13794 GCA_019650415.1 Pipa parva | reverse complement strand
CAGGCGGCGCCCCTAGCATTTGCCTACTCTGCCTAATGGCAGAGCCGGCACTGCATACTGCACACTGACTTGTTTTTTAAATGCCATGCATCATGCATCTGAACTGGTCTCTAATTAGCATTGCAGCAAATGGATATTATATTCTGGTTTAAAAGTGCTAATTATCATCAATCATGGGTCCACATAGCATCCATTTAAACTTTAACCTATTAGATTCACATGCCTCCCAACTGATAACTAATTGTTTCCATATAGCCAATGAAATGTGCAGCATGTATCTACACGGAGTTGTATGAATGGATGAAACTTTCATTAAACTTTAAAATTTGATCAAACCTTGCTTTGGGCATAATAATCAAAATCCTATCCTCTAGGGCACCATTTACTGGAATGCATCCTTGCAGAATTTATTTTAAACCATGTCTTTGTTTAAAGAGGAGATTTGGTAAGATCATTTTAAGGTTTCCTATTCCTCCATATAGTCCACCATTACCTTTTATTTGAAATATACCTAATACGTGTGTGAATATATTTTATTACAAGCCTGCACACTAAATAGAAACTTTTACTTTTATGCTCAAACCCAGGTCTATGATGTCAGTTGCCTTTGACAGGATGCTGGCCTGGTAAAAACATCTGCTTCAGACTTGCTGAAGACAAAAGATAAAAAATAGTCAATATAAGCCACCCAAAACTAGGAGCCATATGAACTGCCATTTTGGCCTAGTGTTTGAGCCAGCCAGTGGCTTTATACCCAGATGACATAACTGCAGCAGAATGGGATTTTATTTTTCTCTTGTTGCAAGACCCCAAAGAATTTGGCAATAGAACAGTCTGGTTTGGAGGGGGCTGAACTACACATTATTGTGAAATCTCCTCAAAGCTTCAAAGGTTAGTTTACAGTAGCAGGCATAAGAAAATGAAAATCAAAGTTTTTCATAGATATAGGATTTTCGGAGTGACTCAGATTATAATCCCAATAGGCACCTACAGCATCTCTTCCTGTATCCATAATTCATCCTTTCCTATATACTGGTTCTTAGAAATGCAATCACAGATCCCCCTGGATGCATTTTTTTCATAATTAAATTGCTGTGACTTGATTTCATTACATATGTACATTATTACTTTTCCCATCTTTAATTCCATTTCAGAACAAAATAAAAGATATTAAACTTTTATAAAGGCCAAACTGCTGTTAGCCAGCATAAGACAGATGATGATAGCCATACAGTTAGTATATAGTAATTCCTTTTCATTTGTTATGTGCACCCTAAGGGACCTCTATATCATGGCATGGAACTGCTGTGATGTATTATTTAGCAGGTTATCTCATTGGCTATTCTATTCACCTACACAAAAGAACCATTTATCACTGGGTGAAAGGTATAGTTGCCTTTAATGCCATTTCATACAGATTATTTCTCCATCTCATAGTTAAACAGCTATTTTCAGCAGGTAAAGGAGGAGAATAAAATGGGTTCTGAGAACTTTTGGTAACTGGTTACAGGCATATTTGCATCCTATCCAGAGTTATAGGAGAAAAAGCTTCTGAGCTATTTACCAGTTAATGCTGTTACCTAGATCAAATATGGGAAACATATAAGGTTTATGGGGGAATAGCATGGCTCAAATATGACAAGCAACTTTGGCAAAGAAAGGAGGTCTACCCCGAATTATTATGGGACCATAAAGCTATAGTATTATGGATAAAGATCATGGGTGAGGCAGTGAGACGCCCGAATGTGGACATAGTGCCTTCTTGGGGGAGCGCTGGTGGGGCGACCCAATTGTCCCTGTCACCAAACATATGGAGGGGTTTGTGCTTCCCATTCAATGAGAGGGAATCATTCAAGCAACCTTGGTGGCATAAAATATAGGCAAAGTGAGCGGATGTGGTATGGAAGTATGGAATTTTCCTTTGGGCATGGGGTCCCAAGGAAGTAATTGGTGGTATCATGGAACCCTTGCGTACTGCTTAACGTCAGGTGACAGTGGCTTTAAAGCAAGTACAGTTTTAACAGTTACATTCTTTGCCTGATTTTCAGAGAAAAAGTTATGGCCTTTTCACCCACACAAGTCAGAGGGGAGTTTTTGTTAAGTTTGACTGTTTTCATGTTTTTCTCGTATATTAGAAAATAAAGTTATTCAAAAATGTGTTTTTTTAATAGTAACAAGAGTATCATCATAGGTAGGCAAGGAATAGCTAGTGAAAGTTAACGAAATCAACACCTTTGAAGAACTATCTGCACAAGATACAAACACAAGAAAAAGATACACAGACACATGGACTGTATGGTTATTATATACAGAAGGAGAATCATATCTCAAACACCTACATAATCAAACATAAGACACACCAAAAATAAATAAAAACAACCCTTATAGCCAACTCGCTCACCATAAACCATATTGTGGAAATGTAAAAGGACAAAAGATAATCACATGAGGGCAGAGTTGCCAAAGTTTAAAGGGACACTCCGGCCAAAATTGAGAGCATTCTCCTCTGCTGCTGCTCTTCCTGTGGTGCCCCGTGCCGGCATTTCCTAATAGTTGCATGGGAGAGCATGCGTGTCATCAACGCATCCTCCATTGATGACGCGCACGCTCTCCCATGTGACTATTAGAAAATGCCGGTGCAGGGCTTCACAGGGAGAGCGGCAGAAGAGGAGAACGTGGCTGAACTGTATTGCTTCAGCAGGACATGGTAGAGAAGAGAGAAGATGGACTCCCAAACAAGGGAGTGCTGGATAGCACTTCTACACAAGTAAGAAAATGCATTTTATGGCCAAAATTGAAAATTAAATGCATTTAATGACAGTTTGTAATTAATATTTACTAACACATGCATTTTTTTCAATTTTGGCCGGAGTGTCCCTTTAAGTTAAATTTGAAACAAAAGTTGTATAGTTCATGCTTTTATTTTTTCTATTTTCATTATTCTCTTGTACAATGATTTTTTTTTTTTACAAAACTTTGCTTATGTAAAAGAATAATGAAAATAGAAAAAAATAAAAGTATGGACTATACAACTAACTCCCCTGCTGCAAGAACCTACAGATGAAATTGAACTAAACCTCCCTCCACCCATGAACCAACCTTTTGTGTGGTATCACATTACATTGGCTGACTTTGATTGTACAATATCATGGAAGCACTCAGTGACTGTTTGCAGGGTTTCCTTTATCTATACCCCTCATCATTTAGAACAGGTCAAAGCAAGTCATTTATTTTCCCAAGATTTGTAATGCCTGCACCTTTAAATGATAGCTGTGTATATAATAGGTGTCAAGAGAGCCCTTATAGAGCCCACAGGGGTTAATGAGGGGAGTTGTCATGGCACTAGCATTGTTAAATTGGCCCATTTAGTTTGGTTTTACTGGGCCCTAGCACATGTGGGCCCTGCTGTCCAAGCCCACCTCCTAGTACTGCTATTAGGGAACTGTTTCTCTCCTATGCTCTGGCAACATTATGAGTGGTGGAACAGCATGTTGCTCCATCCATCTCATCTCACTAATCTATGAATAGATACCTGTCTATCCATAGCACAATGCCATTCTGTGAGGGCATAACTTGCTGTACCACTGCTTCTAATGCAGCCAGTGCACAAACAATACTCCTACGTGTAGTTCCATAGCCTGGATCATGATCAGAAATACACCTCTACAATCTCTGTAAGATATTTGGGGTCTCTGCAACTTACAGGGGCAGTACTAAATAATAGTTTCCTGGAGCTTTGGATACATAGAGATGTCAATGTCTTTTGGGGTGACAGTCATGTGCCTTCATACCTCCAAATGCTTGAAGATACTTGTGTATGATACTTTAAGTTTTGTACTTTTGTCACATATGCAGTCTTTGTAGTTTCTCATTAGCGCTTCACCTTCTTCAACTGTCTCAGCCTACAGCAAATACACTGCTACTTTATTTGTCACTTTAAAGAATTATTTTAGCATGTGGTATCCATATTCTCCCTGGTTACCACTTGCCATAATTTGCCCCGGTCTATCACAAATAGATGTTGGGTCTCTTCTTAAATGAGCAATCAGCTGCTAATGAGACAAGGGCCTCAGCTTATCTGGCAGATCAGCAGAGCATTACATACTGTTAATAAGCCACTGGAAGGAAAGAGGTGGCTTATGGCTCCAGATCTGTTTCATTATTTAAGGAAATATGTAAGAGAGATGGGTGGGAAAATGTACATGGCATGAACAGAAATAACACTGTGCACTATAATACTTTTAATATATTGGTCTTCTATAATAATAATTCCAAAATTAATAATGATGGCAGTTTCATTAATTTCATTTTGTAAATAATAGAATAAACAGGAGTTGATGTTCCAATCTCTGGTTTCTATTCAGTCTGCAAGTCAAATTAACCCACAAGAATCTCAATCCACATTATTACAAAGATTGTTTCATGAAGACACAATTGACCTACATAGAAATGGTGTAGAAAAGCTAACTACGGTATTATCTACAATAGTATGTGTGTCTATTTGTGTGTGTGTGTGAATATCTGTACCATTTTCATTTAGAAGAAAACAAATCTTTATTAAAGTCTACATTCTTGCAAAAAGAGTGTGTGGCAAAAGGGCTACATGTTCCTATTTATGCTACCCTGTGCCATGTGTTTGCAAACTTGTAGACTATATTAAAGATCTGTTTTTACCAAACACTGAGGGCTTCATTGACTAAAGGCAAAATTTTCCCATAAGGCTCTGAATTCACATTTAATCTCCCCTTCCCCATGTTCGCTTATTGATGAAACTCTGTAAAGTGGCGAATAAGCAACCATTTTGAAATTGCTATGGTGATGGCAGGGTTCCAGTGTGGAATAAGGTAACTATTCATACAAAGTAACAATGGCATCTGCGAGTAAATTAGTCTACTACTAAACATGAACTAGGGACAAGCAGCTTAATTCACCATTGTGCGAAGTGAGCTGCGAAACCTTTGGCTCACTTCGCAACTGGTATTATGCGCCCGCTGATGTCCTGCATACGGACATTGGCGAGCGCATTAAAGGGATTCCAGTCCTGGCGAGGAGACTCAAGTGCTCTCGCCAAGACTGAAATTCCTTTAATGCGCTCGCTGATGTCCGCGTGCAGGACATCAGCGGGTGTATAACACCATGTGTGAAGTGAGCTGAAGGCTTCGCAGCTCACTTCGCACAATGGTGAATTAGGCTGAAGGTGACCTAGAAAGGGATGCATTATTCACTTATATACAGTTAGTGGGATATGGTGAGGATGATGTCACTGCACGAGGAATTCACATCATTCCGCATGACTGCGCATCCTACTTCTGTTTACTCACATCAGAAGTTCTAGTTACATTGTTCTACCCCCTCACCCCCCCAAACGAACTGTGACCATGTTTCCTGTCACTGGTGTTTGCTATGCCTTTGTAAAACAACTACCATGTTTCTTTGGGCAGACAGAGTTATCAGATGTATGGGCACTACCCACTCATCTATCCTCCAAATCCCTTACAGAAAAACTGAGTTAGCAGGTAAAGTGGGCAGCAGGGATGTTTGGCAAAGAGGGTGTGTAAGGAGAGGGGAGAGAGAGGGGCTTCAAATTCTCTTGGAAAAACACAAAATACTTTTCATACCCCATTGTCACTATTTTACTTTCACTTTACTATTCTCTGTACTCAAGCCCTCCTATTCATAAACTAAAATGCTCTTAATATATACCATGATAACATCCAAAAGGTTAAGACTGTTTTGGGTGTGTTTCTGTACCACCTGTTCTCTCTTGTCCATGTACCATTAGTCCATTACAAGTACCATTCATAGCTAAGCAGGATCAATGCTTACATGTGGGGTATAGTAGGTTGCAATTTCACAGTAAGCTGGGCACCAGGGTCTCTTTTATAGAGCTGCTGTCATAACTTTATGTAACTATTATTAACAGATAATACACAAAACACAGGGGTGGCAAGCAAACAATTGGTAGCAGCTTCACACAGCTTTGCTTATATACCCAGCAATGAATTGTAAGACCTACACTCTCACACAGTTGCCTGCCTGAAGGGAGGAAGTTCACTTTTTTTTGTTTAGGGGATTACCTCTTACTCACTCCTTGGGGGAGAAGCTAACTGCTGGCCTAATTCCTATATGCTGTACCTTCCACAACCTATAACAGGAGTTACACTACTCTATGGCCAAGAGCCACACATAGATACCAGCAGCAATTAGGCTTTCTTGAACATCTGACTTGCCTAACTTCAGACAAATAAAATAAATGGCACCTGCAATGTACTAAAGTGCCATTATACTAGGACTTTACTGGAAGTAAAATACTTATCAGAGTCTCCTAAGCTTGAGAACACCCATAAAAATGCATTCTACCTATCAGAGCACCTGATGGAAGCAGAGGAAACCAGGTAGTTATAAACACTGTGCTGACAGTTCTCCTTCAGGATAGGGAAATTAGGAAAAGAAGCTAGGCTACCACACCTCAGGATGGTGGTACAGGAAAGGGTGGTGACATCTATGCTGCTCATTTACTAATATACACCCAGGACATGGAAATAATCTCTTCAGGCAAAGCATCTGACTTTCCCTTAGGGTAAGCGGTAGTGAGGGCAAGACTAGTAGTGCACAGTAAAAAAGATTCCTCCCCAGCCTTCTTTACCCATTCAGTAACAAAGGTGTAAGGCTCCTTAATATTTCTTTCCCTTTTTGGGCTTCTGGGATACCTTCTCAAGGAGGTAGTATCATTGAAATTGGCTGTGAAAGCTATTGGAAAAACTTATCCTTTAACCAGAAGTAGCGATCCAACTGTAGCCATTAATAAATGTGAAGTTTTTTGGATCTTCACACTTGGGATTGGAATACCAAGTGGTTTAAATTGTAGAAGTCCCTCTATGTATAGAATGGTACATATATATTTGAACTTTTATGGCTGATGTATTTTTTTGTATCACTCTTTTGTTATGGTCTTTTGTATGTTGTTTTAGATCCTTTGTATTTTTAAAGCTTTTCTGCCTTTATAGTTGTTCTTGCATGGTGACTATGATGTACACTATGAAGAAGCTTTTGATCAGTCTGTTGGACCTTTAAACAGTCTGCAGAATCATTAACTCATTGACTATGAGTAAAGGATGTCCCTGAAACACATTAGGGGGGAATATATCATTGTGCGAAGTGAGCTCTGAATCCTTTGGTTCACTTCGCACACGGTGTTATGCGCTCGCTGATGTCCTGCACACAGACATCAGCGAACATTTTAAAGGGATTCCAGTCTTGGCGAGACTAAAAGAGTTGCCTCGCTGAGACTAGAATCCCTTTAAAGTGCTCGCTGATGTCCTCGTGCAGGACATCAGCGAGCGCATAACACCGTGTGTGAAGTGAGCCGAAGGATTCAGAGCTCACTTCGCTCAATGGTGAATTCCCCCCTAGGTGTTTGTTGCTCCATATCTATGTCACGAGCAGTGCTTACCTTAGCTGCTGCGCTGCTCGTGTCTCTGGCTTCTCTGATGCCGGCAAGTGCGGGGAATGCGTGTATCCCAGCACTTCCGGGTTCTCGGCCAATCACGGCCGGCTGATGTCACGAGTGACGTCAGCAGCGGGGAATTTAAAAGGGAGCGCTGTGATTAGCACAGCGCTCGAGTATTGTTGTCACAAACCTAAGGTTGGATCTGGCTGCCTGCCTGTTCTATCTGTGAGGATTGGATCTGCCTAGCGTTTTATTCAAGTACCTGCCTGGCTTTATGTCTGCTTATGCTTTACAGCCTGTTTCTGCTTTGAGTCTTTGTCTCTTAAAGGGATCATCTCTATGTGTTTCCAGCCAAGTGGTTCTGCAGCTTCTATATGAGTCTCGTCACAGCTAGCACTGCAACAACAGTAAGTCAGCACTGGTAATTCAGCGTGGAGCCAGGAGTGATGCCCAGGAGTGGTTATCGTATTCTGCACTGTTCCGAGGAGGTGCTGTGAGTTGTAGTTCGTAGGTGCCCATGTCTATGCTAGCTGCTCCTATTGATCCAGTCGTAGTTGGGCTATGTCAGGTTGTCGCCAGGGATCCCAAGTGAGTGCCAGCTGCCAACAGTAGGGGGTTACCCTTGGGTCGCAACCTGTGAGGTGCCTGCCGCAAAGGCCATACCCCCTTGCGGGGGTTAAGGGTGAAGACCTGGCTCTCCTTAGATTCCGCGCTTCGGGGCTAACCAGTGTCATCACCTACTGTGGCACAGAGGATCCACATCTTTATTAAAGTCATGTTCCTGTTCCTATCACTCCCTGTTTGTTCACTTGTGCATGTACACCTTAGTGTTTCTAGAAGGTGTACCACCTGACCCTGTTTGTTCACTTGTGCACGTACACCTTAGTACTTCCAGAAGGTGTACCACCTGACCCTGTTTCCTTCCACGTTTGTACGCCTTAGTTCTTCTAGAGGCGTAACGGGCTCTGGGTTCGCTATAGCTCCTCAAGTGGCGACCCAGTTCCCAAAGTAATTCCCGAGTGTGTTTGTTAAACCCGTGACAATCTACCTCTGTATACTATCATTTTTGCATTTTTTGGGTTTGTTGCACATTTTTGTTTTATTATACTATATTCTAATGAAACATGCTGTTTTTATAGAAGAATTGGTGGTTTGAAAGTTTAACTACTGAATGCAGAGCTCTTGTATGGCTACCAGCATCCATTGTGTGTTATCAATTCTAGCGCTACCTTGTGTCACTTCCACCTTGTCTGCAAGTGCCTTGTTTAAGCACCTCTCTAGTCTACTTAGTAAGTATGCTTTTGAAGATCCAGAGCATCATTTTTTTGTATTCTATGGAGAGTGAAAGTAGCAACCTTGGTTTGCATTACATGATTAAATGCTGTTGCCAGGGATTCACCCACACACATGAAATATATACACGTGTACACATGATACATAGTTTTGGATGCCCTGGAATGTAGACTGAACCTTTTTAAGAGTGAAGGGAAATAGTCAAAACAAGAATTAGTCTAAATGTACTATGGTCAGCTATGAGAGCCATGCTCAATCAAGATATTTAAAAGGCATTACTCCTCTGTTATTTGGGAATGGTCTGACCTTTATTACAACTGACAGAATCATCAAGGAACATGTAAATACATCAATAGTATGCAGTATAACCTTAATCTTATTTGTAAGTGTAGAAAGAAAATGCAGTGCTTTGTCACTCACTGGTGAAATTTTCCAAACTGGATACATAATCTTGCTTAAGGTAAAAACCACACAGGACACTGCTTTTTCAGTAACAATAAAAACTGAATCGAACAACAACAAAAAAAAATTCAACTGATTTATTATTTATTTGTAGAAAATAAGATTTTTTTTCTCGGCTTTCCTTTTTTTTTTCTCTTTCTCAGCCATTGCTTTTGTTTTTAATTTTTATTTTGCATAAAACAGACATAATGAAGGGTTAATTAAAAAGACTGTAGTATTCATTCCTTTTTCCCACTGTTCCCTTTTAAACAGTTGTGGATTCTTTTTTTTTTATCACTTTTAAGCTCTAGAAACACAGATTCTGGCACTAGTGCAACTTGTCATTCATAAATTGATATTCATTGATTCATTGATATTCATTTTCATTTCAGGATAATAAGAATAACAGCAAATAAAATATTATTTTACTGCCTCCAAATATTCCAAAGTATCCTGGAGGAAAGAGGTGTTTATTTATCAATACTGTCTTTCTTGCTAAGATTTTCTAGAAAAAAAATACACTGTATGAAAGTATACAGTGATGTACACATGATTCACAGTGAACTTGCAGGATATAATAAGAATGAATGGCCTGGCAGCCCAGGGCCCAGAGCTCCAGGGGCACTCAGATGCCTGCTTATCAATCCATCCACCAGTGGAGCTGCCTTGAGTGGGCTAAAGAACATTCTCTGAGATGATCACAATAACAGCTCATACTGCCTAACCTGTGATGTAAAGCTATCCAAAACCTAAGAGAACCACTTAGAATCCAACTTTGAAGTGCTTTTCATCCAGATCTCCCAGACTTTCTGAGTTAACATATATTGCGTAAAAATAGTTGCAGTCCACAGCATGTATCTAAACTGACTTCAGTTTAACACTGCAGCAGGAATATTTTATATGTTTTCAGTCTTAAAGAGATGACGTGGCAACTGTGAAGCAACCAGTATTTTCATGTCAGTTGCTCCAGCATGCTGCAGTAGAGAAAGGAAGTAGTTATGTAGAGCAGTTATGCATGTTCTGGAGACTGGGAAAGTCTTATTCTGCTACTGTATTAACCTAATAGGTAAGGTAGAAATCTATCATACAAACATTTGCATGTCCTCCCTGTTGATTCAGAGGAAGACAAACAACTCCTGCTTCCTAACAGTTGTGTATTATCTGAACTGTGAAGGGCTGCAAGAGTTCATGGGTAGGCTGTGGTGTGGTGACTATAGACAGTGGTATGGCAAAGCTTCCAGGTCCACTTGAGGTCTAAGCCAGGTTTCAACAGTGACCAAATATAACCCATTAGAGCCACCACTGAGCAGGGATCTCAGATTCTGTAGAGCTCTGTTTCACAGAATACTGTGCACCATAGAGTGGCTGACATGTCTGCAAAAGCCAGCTATGTAAAGAAGCTGGCAAAATGATAATAAATATACTGTTTGTGTAAAATAGGAGACTACAAATAATATAACTTGAGACCCAATTATTTTTTAATACATTTTTTTATCATAAACATATTATATATTCCATTTTAAGGATTTGGTTACCGTGATTATAGGACCCATTTGAAAACAGATTATGACGTAGGCATCCAGTGTTTCTGGGTAATAATCATTATTTTCTTATTTTAGTTCAGTAGAAAGGCTGTGCCTTGGAAATACAGTGCTCAGCATCCCCCTCTCCCCTGCCCAATCAATACTCTGATTTAATGGAAAGTAGACTTAGTTCTTGTACAAGAGGAAGTCTCACCCTGGCACAAGGATGACTCAGGAGAGGTGTTAATGAGACAACATGGAGTGCCTGCAGTAGGGGGGTGGAAATGGGATACAGAATTATTTATACTGACTCATACATAATGCACAAATCTATGTTGTACAGAATATAGCTGCCTGTAATGAATGACAATGTTTGTGTCTGTGCATTTTGTATAGGTTTCATTTATATTATTGAAGTCTGTGAAGAGATAATCCAGATCAATGTCAATGCAGTTTATGCTTCCTTTTCTTGTTGCTGTGAATGTTTGTGATATGGAAAGTTTAAAAGTGACTTTCCTTGAGCGCCTGCGCAAACCTGTGAGACAATAATGTACAGTATGGCATTGTCCAATTCCCAGCCTCAGATTTATCTGTTTGCATCAAATACACCCATTTATATTAGAACAGTATATAATTTTAACTGCAAGTCTTTTCCTTAGAGAATGGAGATGCTGCACTCTAAACCCCAGCAACCTTGCACGGGAACAGAAATGCTACTTTGTTTACTCTGCTCTAATTGGTCAAGGCAGAGTCCAAACCATAACGCTACCTTGTGTCAGAGAAGGGAAATAAAGGTACTGGCATCAGGGAGAGCTGCCACACCCATACTGTTAAGAAGTACCCCAATTTATGACAAGGACTTGCTCCCACACTTGACACAAAGAATTTGGGGACAGATAAAAAAAACCATTTGGTTAATTGTCTGCCCAGTTTACTGTTTTGTTAAAATTTTTATTTACTGCACTAGTACAGTGAAATGTGTTTTGTTTTTTTATCAAATGTTCCACCATAATTTATTGTAAACATATATGCCTAAAGGGTCACCAAACCTTGGACAACCCATGTTTTGTTTTGTAGGGCTGTCTGTGTAGTTTGTATTAACCTAACATTGCATCCCTGTGATTTACAGGTCAAAAAATATACACTACCGAGTGCCTCATTGTCTTTTAATTAGTTGCTGCTTTAACACAAAATGGTTTGTGCTCCACTGAATCCTCCAGTGTCCTGGTCACAGAAACCATTGCACCTTTAACAGGCTCACTTTGATTCTACAGTGCAGGTTTCAACAGTACAACAATCATGAAAATGTTCTAAACCTGTGCACTGGTTAAAGGATTCTATGCGTGGAACAAAATAAACCAATGATGTAGGTCACTGTCCTCAGGCCACACCACGGCTGGTATCCACACAGCAGCACAGGTGAATCTCTCAGAATTTGCCATTCATTTAATGACCCACCTGTGCTGCAGTGTATATATCCACAAAACCACTGAAATAGGTCATAGAAAGAAGAAAATAATAATAATATATTTGTTTGGAGATAAATAATGAAATATGAAAAACAATGTTTGGCTTTCCATCCGCAGTGTTCTAATAGTCAATAAGAAGAAGTGAAATCATACAGTTCTGTGCCATGTATTCTGCTTTCCTTTTGTTCTCTGTTTAACTGTTTGTATCTGTGTGACTGTTCACACTAGTGCGGATTCTTTTGCATTGATTATATTAGAACTAATTACAACGCTGGGCTTTACTTTTAAATAAAGACACAACGAGGGGGTCACTATGGCAGTGCAGGAGACCTAAGCAGCTAAAGAACATATTTATTTTATATTAAAACTGACGCACTATTTTATAGTAAAACTGACGCACTATTTTATAGTAAAACTAATGCACTGTTTTCTAATAAAACTGACGCACTGTTTTCTAATAAAACTGACGCACTATTTTATAATAAAACTGACGCACTGTTTTATAATAAAACTGACGCACTGTTTTATAATAAAACTGACGCACTGTTTTATAATTCTTATGTATGTTAAACATCACCTTGCTTATGAATACACCCATGATCAGTTACTATATAGCAAACTGCCAATCTCAGTTTAGGAATAACTGACTGAACATCCTACTAAAGGTGCCATTAAGTAATATCTCTCCTTATAAATAGTACATACATCCAAGACTTTTGATTCCCATTTTTTGGCATATTTCCCAGCTCCATCTCTCTACAGAAGCGTCCTACATTAAAGTGCCTTTGTTTCATATTTATAGCCTGTGCCTTTTTTATTTCTGATCTTTTCAGTGTATAGGTATTGATAAATATTTCTTGACCTCTGTAAAACTGTAAATGTGTAAACTGTTACTTTTAATTATAAGAGATCTGTAGAGATACAATAGATTACATACAGCTTGTGCCGTTCATCATTTCTAGTCTGAACATTCTGGTAAAAGAGAGCTTCTTTGCCTAAGCGTCACGTGACATGGCAGCCATTTTCATGCACTGTAGCAGGGCTGGACTGGGACAAAAAAACGGCCCCGGCATTTTTGGCTTAGACCGGCCCCTCATAATTAGCGGAGCACAACTGACTAGTAATTCATGTTTATGGGGGAAAATACTGGGCAAATATATGAGAAGAAGGGGATGATTTGTGGGGAAAAGAAGGGGTTGATATGTAGGGAAGTTGAGGCACAGCAGGGGTAGTTTTGAAGGAGCAAAGGGACATTGGGGCAGGTGTGGGGGAGCAGATAGGGGGGCACTGAGGGACATTGCGGCAAGTGTGAGGGAGTAGGGGCAGTTCTGAGAAAGAGAAGGGGCAGTTTGAGTAATGTGCCAGCTACTGCTCTGTAAGAAGCACACTGTAGTGGCATCCCTACCCCTGTGTCCCTTTTCAGTAAATAAAGCCTGCCCACCTCGGGCACTGCGCACAGCTCTTACCTTTAGTAGACATGTCTGTCACGGTGCTTGGTGCTCAAGCTACCAGCCTCCTGGCTCCTATCAGCTTGTGCCAGATACTGCCAGCCAGTCCCCCTGAGCCCTAAGCGCTTCTCCCCCTGCTAACTGCACCGAGATGGGTGCGCCCGCCCTCC